>BMAO01031131.1:0-102202 GCA_019973975.1 Trichonephila clavata | reverse complement strand
TTCTTCAGTTCCTCTCCGCCTCCTAAAAATAACAGAAAAAATTTTCATACTGTGAAGATTATTTCACTGTTTACTTTTGTCAAACACAAATTATTTATAATGATTATTCTTATAAATTTAATGTAATCTGATTATAAACGTACTTGAACACAATACTTCTTGTGATTTTTTAAAACTGGATTTAATCTCTAAAATCAGCAATCTTTTTTTTGCAGGAAAGTTTTAATTATGATATTATAATGATATTGTATAGTGTTGAATAAAAAAGCAGAATTTTCTTATTTTTAATTAGTAAATTTTTAAGAATAAAAATTATTTAAGTGATTAAATATTAATATAAATAAAACAAAACATAAAATTATATATTTTTTTATAAGTTTAAAAAAAAGCATTTAAAGCTTGGAAGCGTATATTTTATTTTCAGGTTTTCAACATAATGCTAATACTAATATAACATAAAATTAGTATATTAATTAAATATAAATAAAGATCCCGTTTTCTTTTCAAAGTGTTGCGTATGAAAGAATGAATGAGACAGTATCAAAATATCATAACTATCCAATCAGTCAAACAATCTTTAAACTGTATGGTAATAAATTTATTACTCGTAATTAAAAATTGCATTCAATATTATACAGTAAAATTTTAAAAATTAAATGTCAAAAATTATTTGTTTAAAAATAACATTATATTCACTGAAAGACTTCCAAAAAAAGTTTCTTTTTCGTCAGTGCCACGTTTTACTTTTTGAACGAGAAAAATTGCTAATTCTCTATGTGACTGCCTTCGCCAGATAGTGGGGAGGTAGAATAATTAACATCTTCAGGTGAAATAAAAAGATCAATTAAAAATTAAACAAATGACAATATATGTGCAAATGTCATATGATAAACGTAATCAAGTGTTTCCGTTGAATTTAACGTTAAGTTTTTTTTTGTAAAATCTAGGCACAATTTCAAATTTGGTAATTAGTCTCTTAGACAGCAGTTTGCTACCCTCTTTTCATTTTTAACACCAAGAGGCAAACAGAATCACCAAATGTTTTTTTTTTCAAAATGAACTATAGATTCTTCTCTCTCTCCCTGAGGCAACGCAGCTATCTCTTAAACGGTTTTGTCGCCCCTCTGTTCCTTTTGACGCCCTAGGTCAGGGATGGCGAACCAATGGCACGTGACACAATATTTTTTGCACGCCATCGATTAAAATGGATTGCATTTTAATTCAAAATAACGAACTTCAACACGAAGCATTACAACAAACGCGAGTGATTGGTCGTAGTTTTCAGCGAGATTTTCTCAGTTCAAAGAAATATCGGAAACGCTCAAGCTTTTTATGTATCCTGATGTGACTTCATTTAATAAACTGAAATTGTCCCAATTCAATTGATTGGAAATTGAAAAATTTGAAATAAAACTGATTGATTTCCGTTTAGTTTACACTGGTGTCCAAAAGTTAAGCATAATTGATAATTATGTGAATAAAGAAGGAAGTGTAAATCAGAATGGCGGGATACGTGATATGCGAGAGTAAAATGGTTATAAAATAAGGAAGCTTATCGAAAGAATGATTATAAATAATTGTATTATACAAAACAGCAGTTTGAAAGAAAACTAAGCATAGCAAGGATTCACACTTTAAAGAAAAAAGGAAAGAAAACATTAAATAAAATACTGCTGCTGCAGTTTAATAAGAAGTGTGGTCATCTCGGCCAGCCTGGCACGCTGCACAGCGATTTACCGTACTTGCTATGAGATGATGAATGAGTTGTGGGCTCAAACGGTTCCAAGCTTCTTGGAGAGCTCTCCTCAGTTCTGTAACGGAGCTTGATGGGTGCGAAAGGGCTGCAATTTATCTCCCGAGCATATCCCATACATGCTCGATAGGGTTTAAATCAGGGGAGTTCGCAGACCACGACATGCGCTGGATGTTTTCCGTTTCAAGGAAGTCATCAATCAGCACCGCTCGGTGACATGGCGCATTATCATCCATGAATATGAAGTCAGGACCGACAGCACCTCGAAACAAGCGAACATAAGGCTCAAGAACTTCGTCTCTGTACCTTTGAGAAGTCACAGACCCCATGTCAAAGAAATGGAGGTCTGTGCGGCCGTCCATCATGATGCCTGCCTGTACCATTACTCCCCTTGATGGAAAATGATGTCCTTCCGTTATGTTTCTTGGTTCAAAACGTATTCCACGTTCTCTCCATATCGTTACCCGCCGAGAATCACTACTCAGACTAAACCGGGACTCGTCACTGAACATCACATTGACCCACTCTCCCACACTCCAATGTGTATATTTCAAACTCCAGTTCAAACGAGCGCGTTTATGCGCAGACGTGAGGGGAATGCAAACCGCTGGTCTTCTGGCATATATGCCAGCATGATTGAGTCTCCTGTAAACAGTTTATCTCGAAATTCGTATTCCTGTGGCGACTGTGAGCGCCAAACCCAGTGCTCTAGCAGTACTGCCCCTCTGTCGTCGCGCACTTATTACCAGATATCGGTCTTGACGAGGGGTTGTGACTCTTGGTCGACCTGCTTCTGGTTGTCGGGTAACATCTCCCGTTCTTTGAAACCTCTGCCACAGTCTTGAGATCACAGACGAGTCCACATTCAAAATTCGAGACACTTCGGTTTGTGATCGTGAGGATTCCAGCATTCCAACGATTCTCCCTTTCGTAAACATGTCCAATTGGCTTCTTTGTGCCACCATTCACCTTGTTTGAAGGTTAACAACGTTCCTTCTCACATCAGTTGCACGAAACTTGTCTGACATGCCTATGCTGCGTGAATCGGTTTCTCGGCGTTCCGACATGCGACGGTGTTTCGCGCAGGACGTAGTCAACTGAAAAGTTTTGCATAAATCCAATGTTTCTTCTTCACCCAATTAATATCCGCAAGAAATTTGGAATAATTTTACGAATATTTACTCCATGTTTTTCGCATTTTACGATTTATGCTTAACTTTTGGAGACCAGTGTAACGTGGATTCAAAAAATTTTGTGAAAAATGGAGAAAGTTGGAATTGATTGAAACATCAACAAGCAATATAATTAAAAATGGGAGTTATGAAATTTTGGAAGCATTGAATTCAATTCCAGACACATTTAACACTTTGAATAGACTGATCCATGCTGTTATAACCATTATTTTCATCTACCTATGCCTGCGAGTCATTATTTTCAGAGATGAATAACATTAAAGACTCGCTTAGAAACCGTTTGGCAGATGACTCCAATTCAGCATGCATTCTGCTAAAAGTAACATCTACAATCCTTATTTAAGTTATTTTTCATCAAATCCGCAACAGCAGAAATCACACGAATGTTAATTTAATTTGAATTACAAGTATAACTAAATCATTTACTTTTATAAAGTGCAAAATGTAGTTTTTCGTAGTAAATAAAGAGTTTTGAGTTGTTGGTATTTAGTTTTATATTATTTTTCCAATAATCACTAGTCAAAATTATTTGATATAACACGTCTACATTCAAGATCCAAAATATTATGACCACCCCTACATTTTGCAAAGAATTCGCCTGGATGACGTGGAAGGCACGTGATCAGGTGGAAGTAGTATTTAACTGCTGCTGCAGAGTCTGAAGAATCATTCGTTCACTTACTTCTGTGTGTGATGGAAAAGGCTGCGGATCGAAGCGACTTTGATAGAGGGCAGATTGTAATGGCTCGAAGGCTCGGAACAAGTATTTCCGAAACGGCACAACTCGTGGGTTTTTCGCGATCTACAGTTGCCAGTATTTATGCAAAGTGGATGAATGACGGTGAAGCCAGCAGACAGCCTTTGATAGCGGTGGATGTCTACACGCTATCAAAGAAAAAGGTCGTCGGAGACTGTCTCGCATGGTGAAGCAAAACCGAAGCCAGACAGTGGCTCAGCTTACAGCCCAATACAATGCAGGGCCAAGTAGAATAATATCGGAGCACACTGTCTAGCGGACACTGTTGGATATGGGGCTACGCAGCAAACGTCCGCCTCGTGTGCCTTTGCTAACTAAGCGTCATCGCCAACTGCGCCTGTGCTGGGAACATCGCGACTGGTCCATGGACCAGTGGGAGAGAGTTGCCTGGTCAGATGAATCATGGTTTGTCATTCATCACGCCAATGGCCGTGTCAGGATACGCCGTCTTCCAGGTGAACAGTTGCTCCCTCAATGTACAGTAGGTCATACACAGGCCGGTAGTGGCGGTATTATGGTTTGGGGGACATTCTCTTGGGCGTCTCTGGGACTCGTGGTTATGGTAGAGCAGACCATGAATGCTACAGGGTATCTGAACATCATTGCGGACCAGTTGTACCCTTACATGGCCTCTGTTTTTCCAGCTGGAAATGGAATGTTCCAACAGGACAACGCCCAATGTCACAAGGCTAAAATTGTGTTGGAGTCGCTCCAGAAACATTATGCTGAATTCCAGTTAATGTCTTGGCCGCCTAACTCACTGGATCTCAATCCGATAGAACACATTTGGGATGTCATGGGATGGCCGCTCAGGGCTCAAAGACCACCAACTTGCAATATCTCGAATTTGCGTGACCGTTGCTAAAACATTTGGTACAATCTATTTCCGGCCATCTACCAAGGACTTGTGGCATCCATGCCAAGGTGGGTTGAAGCTCTGTTGCGCGCCAAAGGTGGGACAACTCGTTATTGACAGGTGGTCATAATGTTTTGGCTCTTGAGTGTATATGTCATTAAATATTTCTTTAGAAAAAATGGCACGTTGATCCATAAAGATTCGCCACCCCTGCTCTAGATTAACGGTTGCGTCAAATTGCTTTTTCTCCACAGCGAAATGTGGAAGGGGTACACCTGTTTCCATGGTTCTTTCTGTTCATTTTTCCTTCCCTCTAACATGTGGCCGTGTGCTGCACATGTATGGAAAGGAGTGTTGGCTATTGTAAGGAAGAAATGCCAAGGCTCGTGTTCTCAGTGTCCAAGTGACAGGTCGATTTATAGACCCTCTTTATGGTTAACCATGTACGTCGACAAGAGAACCTCAGTCCAGTCAGACTTTGGTCCCGGAAAAACTAATGGTGGTTTGGACCAAGACAAAGGGTGCCGGGTGCAGACCCGTGTTTCTTCCAAATCAGAAATTGTAGAGGGCGGGACAGAGATCCCCCCAGGAGGGTTAAAGAGCCGTATCGGAAGGTGATAGCGATACAAGTGAAAAGGCTGCGGGACAGCCGAACCAGCAATGTCTAGAGATTGAAGATCGGCGAGAAGCGATAATTGTGAAAAGGCAGCTAGGCAGCAGGAAAAAGAGCGATAGGGATTTGACTTTTTCCAGTGAAGATCTGAGGGCAGGAACGTCTTAAAATATGGGCCAGGGCCAAATTTCATTATTATAGTCCTTGTAGCACGAAAAAAGTAATTTTTTTTTGTCAATATGTCCCAGTAACCCCCTGCAACACCCCAGAACTTGATTTGCTTAAAATTTATTCTTAGTGGTTCCCTATTCAATAGAAGAAACATGCTTAACAAATTTCAAGTATATGGGTCTAACAATTAAAAACAGGAATTTTTTTCTGTAACTCCTCTTGACCCCTCGCAACCCTCCTTGGGGGTCAATTTTTGTTTTACTCTTTGTTAGACGAACTCTATTCCATGAAAGGAACATGCCTACCAATTTTCAAGCAGGATGATCAAATAGTTTAAAATGGAAATATTTATCAATTACGCCTCTTAATCTCCCGAAATTAAACTTAGTAGTTCATATTCGCGAAACCCATTTTGTAGCGGTTCTCTACTTTACGAAAGGAATCTGCTTATCAAATTTCAAGACTGTGCGTCTAATAGTTTAAAAATGGGGATAATTATCTATAACGCCACTTGAGCCCCCGCAACGCCACTTCTGGGTCTGTTTTCACAAAACCAATTTTGTAGGGGAATTGCACACTATGAAAGGAATCTGCTTAGCAAAATTTGAAGACTGTGCGTCCAATAAATTAAAAATGCAAAGAAAAAAATCAATAGCGCCCCTTGAACCCCCGCAACGCGGCCTAGGGGTCGATTTTCACAAAACACATTTTGTAGTGTATCTCTATCCTATGAGAGGAATCTGCTTACCAAATTTCAAACTGTGCGTCTAATAGTTTAAAAATAGAAATAATTATTTATATCTGCCCTTAACACCCCTTGGGGGTCAATTTTTCCCAAACCCGTTTTGTAGCGGATATTTACTCCATGAAAGAAACATTCCTACCAATTTTCAAGCAGGGAGGTGAAGTAGTTTAAAAACGAAAATATTTATCTAGTACGCCACTAAATCCCCCGCAACGCCATTTAGAGGTCTGTTTTCACAAAACCTTCTTATAGCTGATCTCTACTCTATAAAAGAAATCTACTTATCAAATATAAAAACTGTGCGTCTAATAGTTTAAAAATGGAAATAATTATCTATAACGCCCCTTAAGTCCCGCAACGCCACTTGAGGGCAATTTTCACGAAACCCATTTTGTAGCGTATCTCTACCCTATGAGAGGAATCTACTTACTAAGTTTCAAGACTGTACGTCTAATAACTTAAAAATCGGAATTTCTAACGCCCCTTAAACCCCCGCCCCCGCAAACAATTGCTGCTAATTTGAAATTACAAACAGACACTTCAATTTTATTTATTTGTATAGATATAGATTGGGATTATAATAACTATTGTTTAAATGTGACTAAAAATGTAAATAAAAAAAAAAATAAAGGATTAAAACTAACCGTAAAACTTATCAATTTTTTGTTTCTTGCATTGCTTTTTGCTTATGAAGCCTTGATTTGTTATTTTTAAAAGTGCATCCGAAACAGCCGATGCTCTACTTAACTGAACAGTGTGAGATAACTATCATAAAAAAAATTATGGCACGTATCAGCGTATTATCATGTGCGCGTAAATTTATTATGTCTCATGAAGAGCATCGGTCGCCAGTAAACAAAACAACGACTTCATTAGCTCAGCTTGGCGTTCAATTTGGCGTTCATCTTGGCATTCAGTTTCACGTTCACCCGTATAGTTTCCGTTCCCGTAAGAATACGGGAATAAAATATAGCCTATGTTACTCCCCGTTAATGTAGCTTTCCATTAGTGAAAGAATTTTTAAAATCGCACCAGCCGTTTCCGAGATTAGCCGGAACAAACAGACAGACAGACAGACAGACAGACAGATAGACAGACAGACAGACAAAAATTTTAAAAATTGGTTTTTTGTTATGAGTACCGTATATACTTTTAGTGCATTAAGTAAAAAGCTGCTAATTTGAAATTACAAACAGACACTTCAATTTTATTTATTTGTATAGATGAAACCGTTTCCGCACTTTCACGCCGAGTGTTTTTTGTAACAATGCCCTGTTATATGTGATTCAAATTCAGACAAACGTAACACAACTTTGACAGTTTTAAGATTGGCTTTCTGTTGTCAAAACTCAATGGGTAATTTCCCTACTAGTAGATGTGTTTTTTTAATCGACAGCGTACCCTTAAAACGCAAATAATTTCCCTTTTTATCAACAACGTGGAGATGGTACTGAACCTGGAATTCTTTCTCTGGTACTTCTGCTGTTTTTGTTCAGAAAAGTTACGGCTCAATGGCATCATTTATATTCACTGGAATTAACCGAGTTATTTCAATTTTGATAGTCACATACAGAAATTTGACAGCATTTAGTTTATTTTCGCATAAGATCTATTACATTATTAATGTTAAAAAAAATCTTGATTTACGTTGATGATTATATTATAAATTAATTTCTAATGTTATTATCCTCAATTATCACATGATGAGGGACGTTTTAAGGTGTGGGCCAACTAACCCGGAGCCCAGGGTCTCATCCTCGGTAGAGGGCTTCTACTCAGTCTCAATAAGATCGTGATCCAAATAATTTTAGTCGCCTAATGTTATCTCCAGGTATATTCTCCAAGGAAATGGAAATTTCAAATTATATGTCTACTGGCCACAATGGAAAGACTATTTTATTAAATCATGCCCGTTGCCCTGTCTAGGCCTTGGCCTACCATCATTTATCACCATTTAAGCTAAAAGTGGCAGTCAATTTCTGCGGAGGTTTGTGAAATTGCGACTCACACACATTTATTTGTCAATGATTAACGTTTGCATATATATATATAGGTATTTGTTAAAGTAGTTCTTCTCACACTTTCAATAGTGGCGACCCAATATACAATCATAATTTTCATCGCCCCCTCTCCATACAATAACAATATATTGAATTCAATAATACTATACTTTTATGCTAAGGCTACAATACTACTTTAAACTCCGTCGTATATGTACATCTCACTCAACCGGTGCGTTAAATGTCCGGATGTATATACAGGGTGTCCCGAAACGACCGCATAAACTCTGCACAGCTAAATTCTTCGTTGGGAGTACATAAAAACTGCCCAAAGAAGCGTTCCTGTACGATCCATAGTTTACGAGAAAGATATGAAAAACAAAGTATGACGTCACTTCCGGTACAAGAAAAAAACACTTTATTGAACATATCAACAGCAGTATATGCACAATTTAAGGCAGATGTTCAAAATGTCCACCGTGCATGTCGAGGCAGGCTTGAGCATGCCGTGGAATGGCTGTCATCACACGTCGCAGCATCGTGGGGTCCACCGAAGTACAAGCAGCATGCAGACGAGCAACTAAGTCCATTTGTGTTGTCACTACGTCTCGATACACCAGTTCCTTGAGATGACATGTCGCAGTAGTCGCAAGGCATATCGCAAGTACATGGCACAGTAGTCATGAACGGAATACATGGCCACCATACGAAGACTCCCGGTAGCTGCAAGATGCAGCCTTTTAAATACCAGTTCAACGGCGGCTTAACGTCATTCCACGGCGCGCGCATGCATGACGCGACGAACGTTTTAAACATTATCGTCTGGAAAGATATGCAAATACTGCTGTTGATATGTCCAATAAAGTGTTTTTTTTCTTACACCGGAAGTGACATCATACTTTGTTTTTCGTATTTTTCTCGAAAACTGGGGATCGTACAGGAATGCTTCTTTGGGCAGTTTTTATGTACTCCCAACGAGGAATCTAGCTGTGGAGTTTATGCAGTCGTTTTGGGACACCCTGTATACATCTTTCCGAAGTATGGTGTTTTCTGTGCACTGCTATCCATAAAATTATTCCGAAGGCTTTGGAATACTATAAAAGATGTTGACAGTGTTTGCGAAGGATTTACTTATATCAGAGGATTTCCTTATTTATTCCTTTTCTCCCCCCCCCCCCGATACATCACATACGTGCATCTGCGTGGAAAACAGGCTTTGGGAGGGAACATTTAACTTTCTTTTAATCGGCAGTTAAAGGATTAATTATAAACTGTACAAAATATCTAGATTAGTGTTAATTTTGTATATAATTTTATGTATGACAAGTCCATGGGGTAACTGATAATTATTAACCTTGTTCTTAACTTAATATTGTTAAATTAGTTTTATCAAATACATTGTGCAGTATTGATACATTTATAAGTTTATTATATCAGTGTAAAAGTGTATTTTATTTTTTATTGTGTCAGAATCTATTTTGTTTGTTTACTTTCAATAAATTTATAATTTTTTCTAAATAATCTTTTGTTTTCGACTTTCCAATATGCTCGCGCACCCCTCGTAGAATTATCACGCCCCCGTAGGGGGTGCATCCCACAGTTTCAGAAACTCTATATTAACGTATTCTATATACTGTCCACTTAAAGGAGTCTAAATGGTGGCTTACTTTTGCATAAGAGTTCAGATCCTCAGAAAATCCCAATATGTCACTGCAGATGATAACTATAGATTTAGTTTTGAAATTGATCTGGATTCTTTGACCTAGACTTCCACAATGTCGCAATTTGAAGCGGTAACATTTTTAACGGATTCAAGCAACAACATTTTATTCATATATAGGTGCTTATTACTTATTCCTGGTTCTCAAACTTTTCTTTTAACAATTGAATCGAGGAATCATAATTCTCATTTGCTTTAGAAAATCCGAACATGGCGGTTAATACTGTGCGCATAAATAGTTTTCTAGATAAAAAATTTTCACTTAAAGCATTATTGTTGTTTATTGTGACCTGAAGCACGAATTATAAAAAAATGCGGTTATTTGTTATTTCGAGCATAAATATATACATTCGAGGCAGTTTTAAAACATTATTAATTATTGAGTACAGCAGTAACGTATACAATGGGGGGGGGGTTATGTTTTGGAGGTCCAATATCTTTCTCCGTGCACAGAAATTTTTAGTTTTTATCATAAAGATTACACGGCGCTTTCATACATATAATTTCAATATTTACATCGTGCCCTTCAAAGTAATCTGTGTTAGTCACTGGTGTTGGGCCTAATACGTAATTCGATTTCTCTATAGAATCATGTTCAATGCTTCCGCGTTCTCCCCCAAACTATTTGGAGCATTGTCTACTATTATAATTCATTTGTCTAGTTAAGTTTTAAAGATCTACATAAATGTTCGATAACCTATATAAATGTTTGGGATATCAAAATATACATATCCAAACCTCTTTTTCCATGTATATTTATCGATAAAAATTAAATATTCAGATCCTATTTTTTAAATCCAATATTGGAATCCTATATTTTAGATATGAATAGAATCAATAAAGAATTTATGGAAATTAATTCGAATAGAAAAGGGACACCAACCTCGTTCGAAAACTCGAGATGAGTTGCGATTGAGCATTAAAGCACTTTATGACTCTTGGGTTAAGGAATTCTATCACGTCCGATTATTTTAACGTACTGATAGAAAAAAATGAACTTTTCGATGAGGTATTTTTGTCACTTGATTTGTAAGTAATTCGTTTTCAGGGTTGTCGTGTTATATTATTTATTAAACAGGAATGATACTTTACTGGAAATGGACGATACACTTACACAAGTAAGGCAGATGAATCTCAATACATTTTGTATATTGTCTAAGCAGTAAGCAACCCACTTTTCAGCTTGAAAGTAATTTTTCCCTTTCAAAACTTCCTCAGGGAGGGCAGACCATACTCACCTCTATTGCGTTTTGTCAGTCATATCAGCTACATTCCGGGTAGGATGGATTCTAGTCATATCCCATACATGCTCAATAGAAAAAAGATCTGGTGATCTCACACGCGAAGAAAACATGTCAACTCTCTGCAGAGAGCGTTGGGTGACAGCAGTGATATGGGGACTATTGTTATCCTGTTGGTAAATTTTTTTTGGAATAGTGATCGAGAATGGTAACACAACGGGTTTAATAACCAGTCATATGTATAGATTTGTTGTCAAGTTCGTGGTATAATGACGGCAGTGCTTTGTTGCTGCAGCAAATTGCTCTTCCCACCATAACTCTTGGTTTTGGTCTAGGCCGAAGAGAATTTTGTTCCAAGCTCTAAACTTAACTCCACTCCATTACGGTATCCTCTGACAGCAAGCCAAAAATCTGAGAATTTAAAATACCTTTGCTTCGCTTTCCAACGAACTCTAGTTTGACATCACCGAAGTCACATATGGTAGTGGTTTGGAGTTATCGACAAAAACGCTAGAAGGCATCTGGTTGAGAGCAATATTTCAAGTAATTGATTTTTACAGTTCTTTATGTCATTCTGGCGCCAACAGTAATGTCCTATTTGTTATCGGACCCTAGTTTTTTTCCGACAGTACCTTCCTGTGTGATTGCTACTAACAACATCTAGGCAGAGTGGGTATATCCCGACCAAGTTTTTTTACAACATAATGAAAGGAAATTATACCATATCGACATTTATAATCTGTCATCAAAACTGATTAATATTTCTACCGTGAAATGTTTTATTAATGAATTATAAAAAAAAATTATCTTTACAGGCCCTGTTGTTGGTTACTTAGGATGTCAATTTGGATTACAGCGAATAACAATTATCGGATGCTTTCTTTCATCTATAGCAATAGGCGCTTGTTTCTTTGCTGAACACATTCACATTATTACATTGTGCTATGGAATACTATTTGGTAAGTTAGGTTTTAAAATATTACAATAGTAAAGTTTTAAAATATTGGGTTTAAAATATTAGAATCTAAATTCTGAAAATATAACATAAAAAAAAATTGGCAGTTATAGAGACTGCCGATAGAAGTGAAAACTTTTTTAATATTAAAATTTGAAATTTCTTAACGTTTGAATTAAAATTATCAACATCAATCTGGTTTTCACATCTATTGACTTTCCGAGCAACAACTAAGTGTAAGTTTATATGGTTTTTTATTATTCACACAAATATATTACGGGCTGTACAAGATCATAACAAAATATAAATACAATTCAATTGAAATAACAATTAATGTACAATGATATTATTTATGGATAGTATTTGTATTTACTTAAATTTCAATGTATTTGATTTTTAACATTATTTTAATTGTTTGCATCATTGTCATCATTAATTTCAACAATACTTAGACTTTTTGTACTTTCAATTATTTCATTTTGTTCTAAGAAAGATACAATAGACTTATGGTAGATAAAGTAAGAAAGGAAAATGTTTGATTCAAATTTATCTAAGTATCGCGTAAAAACCGCATCGATCGCCGTTTTATATTTTGTAGTACTGAGTTTTCGATCATTGGACATATTTAAATTAAGTGTTTCATTTAGAAATTCAATTAGTGATAGATTTTTATCATCTGCAAAGTTTTTATTGAAGTCCCCACTAAAATCATCGGTACATTATCATATTTTTCGCCAAATCTTTTTTCGAGTATTTCAGAACCTTCTTTTGTATAAATCATCAAATTTTTGAATAAAAATTGTTGTATCTGTCTCATAGATTTTCTAGGCGAAATATAAACGGCAACCATTAATATGTATTACCCATTCTCTGAATCGCCACGAGCAATGCACAGTATATACACATTGAACTTTTCACTAAATCCATTCAATTTCACTTATAAGATATACACAGCACTATACGTCAGCTGTATAGCTACAGAAAAACTGCTATAAGCATGTCGGTGACGCGTACGCACGAGATTTCACCAATCCAAAAAGTGTCTAAGGCGAACAGCACACTGTGCGTGCGCCAGTCAGAGCATGTCGGTGACGCGAACCCATAAGATTTCCCCCTACCAAAAAGTGCCCAACGCCGCTAAAGAAGTTTTCACTTCAATAACATTTCATAGTTAATGATGCAAAATATCATATGAACAAAAAAATTTGAACAAATATCAATCCTTCACATTAGTCTTTTTAAATGAAATAATAAAACAATCCTTTAATAACCATCATTTTTCATTTTAAATTTCAATGTTTAATAAACTTTCTTTTTATGTCTAATAACTTCTCTTTAGCAGTTTAATAATTGAAGATCTTGCTACAGGAAAATGAATTTTAAATAATATTTTCACTTTTCTTGCGTGTAAGAAAAATCAAGGACGTTTGAATTATTTTCTCTAAAAGAAAAAGCACAAAAGTTAATTTTCTTTAGTTGAACTAAGCATTATTTTATCTGTTCGTGCTTTCATTTAATCTTCTAGCATCCAAAGATTTAGAAAATAACACCAATCGCAATTTTTTTAAAAAAAACACTCAGTTTTTCCCTTTATTACTAACATTTATTTTATTTCCTCTTGTCTAATAAATTTATAATGAACAACAAACATTGGGTGAATTTTCAGTTCTTCGAGCATCATTTGTTATTGTTTATTATGTAAGTTTTTAATATATTCATAAGCTGAAGCCTCGATGATTTATTTTTAAGAAAACTATTAATATGCATATGATTGTAGTATCTGCTTTAATTTCAGGCTTTGGATACAGCATGGCGAACAATTTGTTACCATCAATTTTGAATCACCATTACAACAACGATTTTATGACAGCTAACGGTGTTTCTTTGGCAGGATCCAGCTTAGGAGCATTAGCATATGTACCTTTTTATGATTATATTCTAAACATGTACGGTTTGTCAGGTTCATTTTTTATCCTTTCTGCCTTTATTCTTAATACTGTGCCAGCAGCGATGCTTCTGAAGATGCCAGACAAGAAGAACGATTCGATTCCCGTTAGAAATGGAGAGAATTTAATTGGAGTAGTGTGTACGAATAAAAATGAAGCTGTCTCTTCGCCTGATCATTGCCAAACAACTGAAAACTCGCATTGCAGTGGAAGAAATGATAAGCAACCTGTATTGATTAGTAGAAATGATCAGTTTCTTAAGCATAATTGCCAGATTTCACAGCAAACATCAGATACTGTCATCACTTTGCAGAAAACAAAATTACCAGAGCAAAAAGAAAACAATCAGGAAAGTTTGTTAACTCAACACTGGGAAGAATCTCCACCGGCAAGAACAATGGAAAACAGCTTCACCAAGGAAATGCAGTGTAATAACGATAACACACTGAATTGCTTGAAGAAAATACCTGTCACACAAGAAAGAAAAAATAAAGAAGAAAATAGCTCACCAGTAATATCCTCTGGTACACAACAATATATCACTTGCTGTGATTGTTCTACAGAAGTTGACATACAGGCTAAGCAACCTCCAATCGAAATTAATAGACCTATATTAATAAAGAAAATTAAAAAGAATAATTCTTGGAAGGCATTCAGTCTATTTTTTAATCCTTTGTTTTTGATAATTTCCTACATACAAAGTTCATTTCTTGTATTTTCTTGGATAATGTTTACTGTTGAAGTAGACTTCGCTGTAGATATAGGTGTTAACAGAAGTAATGGGAAATATATTCTAATGATTGAGGCTCTGTGCAATTTTATTGGACGTATAAGTATGGGTTGGGTGGTGGACAAACAGTTTTTATCAGTTTCAAATTTCTCAGCAGTTATGTTCTTTATCTTTGGATTATCTGCGCTGTTCATATCATTCTCATCAGAAATTTGTGGACTAATCGTTTCTTTAGCGTTCTTGGGAAGTTCTGTGGGGATATTGGGAGTTTTGAGTCCTGTAATGGCTTCCGAGTTCTTCCAGGGTGACAAAAAAGTTTTTGCTGTGGCATCGAGATACATCTTGTTTGTTCCGCTGAGCTTTATAATTCCACCTTTAATAGGTAAGTTTTTTATTATTCCATTCATGTGTATTACTTTATGAAAAGATTTTCCTTCTCATAGATTAGTTGAGGTTTTTAAAAACTTATCTTCATTAATAACCGAGTTCATCCAAGATTATGCAAAGTATATGTACTTTGAATTTTTTTTCAAACTATTACACAATAATTACTAGAGGCGTTCCGAAAGTAAGTTTCGTCATTTTTTTCCCACTGTAACTTTATTGACAATAAAACTTTTATCGTGGTATCATAAACCACAGAAAATGCTCTATTTTTCGACATTGTCGCAGACGACATCGTGACATTTTTCCTCAAGTATGATCAGTTTGAAGAAACTACTATGGTAAAACTCGGTGCTCTGCTGCAAAAGGAATTGTTACACAGCCTTCTCCCCCTCAGCATTATTTTGGAAGTTTCTTTTCCTCACTAGTGAAATGAGATGCTTTCACGTCATTGAGATGGTTTTGATTTCAAGGTAAAAAAGGGTATCCATGTCTCATCGTCTGTAAGGATTCTGAATAGAACCTTATTTCTTTTTCGCTCGTACTACACCAAGTGATCGAGTTTAATTCCCATGCTTGCACTCTTGTTATCCAAGGTCAGGTTTCTCGGCGCTTAGCTTACAGGCCCTTTTCGGAAACACATACATCATGGATCATGTGACGGACCTGCGCATTAATATGCATTGTGTGCGGCACTCTCACCGTTATTCCCATTTCAACCACCATCCTCCATATTCTGCCTTTCTTCACTGAAAATGCAACACCAGCGATCTATCATATAACGAAATATGGACTTATAACCATACATGATCTGTAGGTGTCCATGTATGATGGACACACAAGTCCTACGTGCCCTTTCATTGAGGATAACAGCACACTGACTGGTGACACCATTAATACACGCCTGTCTGCCATCATTATTTGTACTTGAATAAACTCGGGCACGCAGGTCTGGTTCTACTCCCTCTTCCTTGGCTCTCTACGGATGCATCATTTTTCTTACTCTAATGCTTCTTCTGTCATTTGACAATTAACAGATGTGGTTCCTTATGACAATCGTTTTTTCACCTGCTGTACAATCTTCTGTATCAAAAAACAATGACGGAACTTACCTTCGTAATGTAATTTGCATTTAAACTAAAAAAACAAGTTCGGGTTTCATATCTGTATAGCCAAAATATAATTCTTCTATGCCAATGGATATTCTATTGTGCCGTAAAATATTTAACAGTCAACTAAATTATTTTTCGAAGTATCCTAAGCAAAAATATTAAAATTAAATCTTTTTATTATAGAAATATAACGTTGTTAAATACAGGGTACTCTACGATCAAGGGACAAACTTGGATGGGTGATTGATTGTACCAAGACTTGATTTTTTTTGTATAGGAACGTAGGATCTAAAGTGATATGTTAAGGCAAAAACGCAAAATATGACACGGGAGGAAATTTTAGTTTATTAACAAAATCAATACAAATTTGTTTCTTTGCAGCAATACAGTATTTACAATAAATGTACAAAACTGCGACCACAAACAGTAATACATACTTGGCAGCTTCGCAAAAGGTATTGGTGAATACATTGATCATAAATATCGGGCATTCCACGCATTGAATAGTTGTGTAACGAGATCCTCTAGTGCAGAGGTTCCCAAACTTTTTTGTCTCATAGACCCCTTGCCATGTTTTTCGGTTTTGTGTAGACCCCTACTAACATAATATTAAATTTTTGCAAATTTACCAATTTAAATGTTTTTTGACATCTGGTATAGCATTACCTTAAAAGTTTTATGTTTCTAAATGGAGTTAAGTAGAGTGTTTAAAACTTAAGAAACACATGAATTAGTTAAATTAAAATTTAATTAATATATAAAATAATTTTTACATAAAATAACTGAGCAACAAACAAAGGTTTTTAATGGGTGGGATGAATCTGGTGCTTCAATAACGCATTTTCAACATTTGGCATCAATTTTTTCTGGTTTAACCCTCAATCTCATCGGTTAGCAATATCCAACTTTTCTTTCTTTCTTTTTTTTCTGTTTTTATTTTGGAGATTAACAACCATGCTGAAACTCCTCCTCTCTAAAAAAAGCAATTAAAAACTTTCTTAAGATGTTCTATGATTCGAAATAAATAAAAGGCATGTCTTTTTAAAGCCAAAATTGCTGACATTCGTTTCTAAACTTTACTTTAATATATTCGTTAGGGCAATTAAAATCAGTTCCTTTTGTAATTGGACATTTTTTCTTTTTGCTTTTTTTTAATGTGACAACAGGATTTCATTATCTACTGTGATATTACTATAGTCAAAGCACTCTTAAACCTAGTTTCAAAACCTGAATAAAGGGTATTTAAATGTTGAATATAGGTTAAAACGTCATTTTTCTGGCAGATTGTCTGTGACAAACTGTTAAAATTAAATTTTTTAGCTTGATTCTGGCAAGAAACATTGATATGATGGTCTTTTTTTTAATAAAATGTTTGCTGTCGCCTTGTACTTTCTAATTATCCCCAGTAAATTTAGTAAATAAAGCTGTTAAATAGGTAAATATGGCTTACACTTGTGACGGATCTATACGCGACCTTCTGAATAATCCTCTTGGGGAAACTTTAGGGCTAGATTTCGCGTTAATTCACAGCCATCCTTCAAGAAGAAACCTTGATAAGTAGATTAGTTTGACTATATAAAGTCAAAAAGTTTTGTAAATGTAAGATAGAAGGAGCAGAAGAACTGTTGCGATGATACGTAGGTGAGATATAATTCTTTATCACAACTTCAGTTAAGAGCGGAGTTTGCCACTGTAATAAATTAGTGGATTGAGAATTAACAATCTAAGATAGATCGGAGTAGATTAAATTAAACAGATTACTTGCGCTTGTTTACTTAGATTGCTCTCTTGGTTGATTACTGGGCTCGAATAGTAATAAAATAATAATTAATATGGAAGTTTCTGGTGATGCTTTGTTTCCCCCACAGCCTTAGGTAGGCAGGACGGTGAAGGAGCAGCTTCAAAAAAAAGTCGCTCACACACTTGATTAAATTTTCTTTTAAAATTAAAGTCACGATCTCGTTTTGGCTGTCGTAGACCCCATTTACACCTCATGAACCCCCAAATTATTTTTTAGCTGACGTAGACTCCTTGGAGTTAGTCATAGACCCCTGAGGGTCCATATATACCACTTTGGGAATCACTGTTCTAGTGAGTCAAAGGGGGATTTTCGTAAATGATGTTCTTGAGATCTCCACATAGAAAGAAGTCCAAGCTGGATAAATCTGGCTAATGGGGTGATGATTGGACTGGTCAACTAAAATCTGGTACAAACGTAGAATTGCTCTGGCGTTCCCATTAGTGGTGCCATACATAGGTCAGCCTTTTCACTATTCCTAAACTCACCCATCAAGCTCAAAATCGCAGTTGTGAATGCCATTCTTCCACTTGTCGTAGCCTATCGCTACCTCTAAGATTATCAACTCCCCTTCGGTTATTACCTGAATTTGGATGTGTTGAATTCATAATAAATTACTACTTATTTTCACAAATCAATCTTATTTATTGACTTTTCTTAATTAAGAGATTACACAAATACTATTCAATTTTAAGAACAATAAAACACAGTGGAGAATGAGAAGGATTCAATAATCACGAACGACGGAATCTTATCTGAATCTACGACGGGTCGACGCGTACAATTATAGCTACACACTTATACTTAATTGGGATAAATAAAACTAACCTGATTCCTTTTGTTATGGCAGGTTTGTCTAGCTGCTTCTTTAATATCTAGATTAGATTCCTTTAATAGGCGGTTTCAGTCTCAGCTATCTCTCAGTTCTTTCATGAACTAATTATATCCACAACGTACGGTAGACTCTCACAACGTTTACATTTAGAATAACACTTCTCATTTCATTCCACTCTCCTCTCTCTTCACTTCATTTTCCCCTTTCATTTCTTCGAACTCGCTAAACCCGAACTTATATAAAATATCTCATTTGCATAAATCACGCTTTTGGCTCCCGGTGGAGATTGGTTGAAATAAATAAAATATAGAATATATTTGAGAAGGTTAGTGAAACGCGTAAGCACCCGTCACACACTGATGCATTGAATCAAGATTTTTCCGGCTCGCTACCACCCTCTACCTTCTGCACTGCCAGGTAATCACAGCTGTAGTTCATATTACTCTTGATGGTCGCAATTTTGAACTTGTATTGTGAATAAGGTATTGTTACACAGAAGCGCATTGCGTTGATTTTGTAAATAAACTCATTTTTCCTCCCGTGTCATCGTTTTCCGTTCCTGCCGTAATACGTCACTTTAGACCAAGGGTCGGCAACCTTTCAGCTGTAGCGTGCAAACTAATCTACCAATATGATTTATCGTGCCACAGTAGGACATTTTTTAAACAATTCGATTTCCGTGTAAATGCATGCAGAGAATAGATGTCAATAATATACGCAGACTTTTTATTATTTGTTAGTTTTGCATCATTTTAAGATTTTCCATGATATAAAAATAAACATCATAAAATTTTCTATTTTTTCAACAAAAATAAAAATAAATAAAAAAAATTCTACATATTGTATGCATTTTTAAACATATTTATTAAAACAAGAAATAAACAGCATACAATGTTAAGCATTTCCCTTCATTATAGTTAAATAAAAATTTTAATGCGAACCTAGTGCTTGCACTTCTGTATTTTCATACCGCAAAATTAGAGGTTTTATTTGTGACTTTCAATTAGACATTATTCTAGACATTCAGCTATTAAACAATTTTTTTGCTGACTCGAAATAATTTTCATATGAGGAAAGGTTTTTTTACTTAAGTATGTAGAATCAAATACGGAAAAAGCAGAGTACAGATGCAATTTTCTCCCTTCAAACAGTTAAATCTCTGCAGCAATGATATTCAATAATTTACAAAATAGTTGCAAATTTATCTTCAGAATTATCTTTCAGATTTTTTCGTTGTTCAGAAGATGCTTGCCAAATAAGGTCCATTACAAATTTATCAACTTCCATCCACTCAAAAATTGACAAATTTGCATAGTGCAGATTGCCACTGAGAATTGTACCATAGTTTGCTGATCCCCTCTTCGTTTCTATACAAAAAATACCAGTTTCTGTGCCCTCAATAACCCCTACAAGTTTGTCCTATGATCGTAGAATCACCCTGAGTATAAACGTTAACATAATATAATATAAATGCATTATATGGTTTAAAACATAGGCGTATAATTAGTACCAGATTATTTATTGCATATTTATCATTTATTTTTATTCATAAATAAACTGGGCATAGATGATTACTGATTAAATAAATCATATTTTGATTGTATATTGTAACACTTCGTTTTCCTTAATGTGCTAATTACCATAATTTATTTTTTATTTATTCTTGAAATTATGCATGTTCATCCGTAGAAATTCAAATTACCAATATCAAGCTTTCCACAATTAAAGGAAAAGGACTATGTATATTAGTTTTTTATGAGAGAGAAAAATAGTGAAAGAGAGAAAAAATTTGGGGATTGAATGAATATCATTAAAATGTCACGAATATTGAAAATTAAAATTTACAATTTTACAATTTTAGTTATATCTATATTAAAAAGATGTAGATCTTACTATAAAAGAATTCATATTTTAGATTTCTCTAATGTCTTTTTCATATTTTGTAACATTTTAATGATATTCATTAAATGATGTAGTGTTTAAGTATTAATTCAAAATTACAACCTCTGACTCTAAAGTTCGATGAATGAAATCAGAGTGACCTGTCTGGTAACACTGGCAAAACAAAACGCTGCACATACGTAACAGTAAGTGTTGACCATCTGTCCCCATCCTTGTTCAGTTAAGCTTCGTTTGTGTTCCATGTAAGACTTGTTTTACAAAGTGCTTTTTACGTGCATTGGTTCTTAACTGAGTTCAGAAAAATGAAAGAACAAAAGATCAATTTAAAGTTTTGTTTTAAGAATGGCAAGAAACTGAAAAATCACTTTTGCGATGCTGGCCCGATGAAGCGTGTATACGAATGGTTCGTCCGTTTTCGAAAAGCAGGGGAAAGTTTCTGACAAAACCTTTAGTGGAAGACAGGCAACCACTGTCAATAACAAAAACATTGAGAAAGTGAAAGATCGCCGATTAACTGTGCGCATGATAGCTGATGAACTGCAGATTAACTGTCGTGTGACAAATTGTTACCCAGTATTCAGGGCTGAGAAAAACGTGGGGTATCCGTAGGGTATGGCCCCAGTTCGCACAACAAGGTTCATGGTTTTTTGTTCACGACAATGCTCACCCTCACACAGCCAATATCGTCAAATAGTTTCTGACAAAAAAAGGGGTGGTGCACATTGAACATCCAACATACTCGCCAGATCATTACCCCCCTCCAGACTTCTTCCTATACCCACAACTTAAACTCGCTAAGGAAATAGGTTTCATGATATTCCTAACATCCAACGAAACGTGAGGCTTTTGAACTCTATCCCAAAAGAAGACTCCTTGCAATGTTTCCAGGACATGTATAGCAGATCCCAGCGGTGCATAGTTATGGGAGGTGGTTATTTCAAAGGACAGTAAGGTGACTTTCGTTAATATTTCATCTGGGTTAGTGTTATAGGACTATTCACCGAACTTTCTTGTCAGAGGTCGTATTCTCCACGGACTTTTCTTCTCTCTCTCTCTCTTCTCTTTTCTCTTCTTCTTTTTCTTTCTATATTTTCTTAATTACGTAACATAATGTATTTTCTCTTTTTGTTTTGATATTAAATGTTCTTTGAATTTTCCTTCGATATCTTTTTTTATTAATATTACCTTTAAATTTTAATTAAAAGAATTGCGTGATTTGAAATGTTATTAATGAAGAGAAGAATTTTTTTTTCTATGTTTCAGGATTTTTTAGAGAAGGCCTAGGTTCATACATTTTGCTGTTCTATTTTGTTGCGGGAGGTTGTTTTCTATCCAGTATTTTAAGCTTGTTATTGCCGAAAATTGCCAAATGTTTACAAGATAACAATCCCCACCACTGAGGATCAACTGAAATGGTTTGAAAAACTTGTTTTTCATTCCTAGTATTCAAATCCAATTCGTCATGCAAGACAAATACGGAATAAAAGAAAGATGTGAATGTCAGAGAGCACTGAATGCATTATGTGTGTGTATATTTTGAGAAAAAAGTAGAAAAGTTTTCACTGAACGGATACTCATGGAAATAGAATGAAAAAGAAATCATTTGAATTTGTAACTATGCAATATCTTGTAATGAAAATATATTTTTTATTCATAATTTTCTGCAGAGAAATGTGAAATGACATTTTAATTAGTTTACTGTTTTTTTAAATGTATTAATTGTTAAGATTTGGTGCATTTATATACATTTCTATTAACTTATAAGAATATGATTTGTAAGAATATCTTGTAAATAACTTGTATAAACCGTTTTTGTTTCATTTCTTTTGTTTCTTTAAAAACATATATATTTTCAAGGGTTCTTATTGAAGTTACAAAGGAACAATTGAATATCACTTTAAAAAAATATTTACAATAATTCTGTGCCTTTACTATTAATTATTTGGTAGAAATTTTTTTTTCTTTCCTCTTTTTTCAGAGTGATTTATTAAATATATTTTATATAAAAAAAACTTTATAATAATATTAATTATGTACCACATTTATTTTTTGAAAAATTGTTTTAGAGAACTTATTTCAAAAAATAAGTTTATCAATAATTGAGGGCAAAAAATAAAATAATTCTTACATCGAAGATAATTGGTCAATCATATTGATGACACGAAATCCTTTAAATTTTAGTAATTTTACTACCAAAGGGAAAGAGATAAGGTTTTTCGTATTATACTTGAGGAGTTCGACGGTGTTCCTTAAAGCTAATACTCTCTCTCCCTATAGCGTTCTCGTAAGTGCTCAAAGATCTCAAAGCCAGATTCTTCAAATCCTAAAAACTAAATAGATCCTTTATTTTAAGAAGCTTTAAAAATTGTCACTTAAGAGGATTAATAAAGGTAAAACTTTGCATGAGAGAAAAAAGATTTTTAAAAAAATCCTATTATAGTCTACCCTTTGGAAAAAAAATTTTTTCATCAAACCTGGCCGAAATAGAAACATTGCGCTTTTTTCTACTTTATGATTGGGGAAACTGGGAGAAACATAGTGCTATGTCCGAAAGAGTAAAAATGGAACATTTTATTACGACAAGAACAGATTCATATCAAATTTAAATTCTAAAAATAGGAATAATATTCTAATGTTGAAATGGCACAAATGGAAATTTTTTAAAACCCTTGGAACAGTTCCATGAAGAATTAAGCTTCTAAAAACGAAATTTAGAACATTCTGAAAAAAGAAGACATTGTTGCCCGAAGGAGATAAACTAAAATTTTTAGGACTTAAAGAACAAATTCCTGTAAAATTTTGCTTCTCAAGGATATTTTTTAAAGAGAGTAAATGATGCAAACCTCTGGAAAAATATATACCAGTTAAGAACTGTGTTTTTATAAACACGCAATTATTTCATTACTAATTCATTCCAAACTCTTCCAAACCAAAATATTGTAACAATAGAAATTTCGCACTTTCTCAAATGACTTTTAATGAACCACATACCTTTACTAATACTGTTACACACATCATGTGGATTGTCTCCTACTTTCGAACGGCATCTCCATTCATAACCCTTTCGCGACGAAGGATGCAAACGCGTGAGTACCGCCAGGGCCGGGGGTTTCTATCACGAGTGTCACTCACAGGCCGGAGGGTTTGTGTAATTAAGCGTAGATCCATAAAAATGCCGAAATATAAACGCGTTGTTCAATATTGTTCTGTATATTATACAAACGGCATGTGCTCTTTATACATTTCGTATTAATATACTTAATTTACTTCAGCCACTTTCTGTTTAAGTACAAGTTTTTGAACATTCTCTTGTAAGCATTTGTAAAGGTCGACCTTGTAAAAAAAGTAAGAAAAAAAGACAAATTTTGTCTACCAGATATAATTATCCATAAAAAACTAGACTGAAAACCCAAATCAAATGCTTTAGCGAAAATAAATCTCATCTTCACTATAAACAAAAACCACATGTTCATTTCAAGAGCAGTTGTAAAGCACTCAATTCGGAAACATTCCTTTCCCCTTATGTTTATAAAACAAATACCACGCGTAAGTGAGTAATGTTTCTCTCATTTCGAGTAGAATGTCAGATCTCTATAGCGGTGTTTCATACTGGAGCGTGGGTGAGACGTTCGTCCCGAAGGGGATAACCATCAATTGCATTCTTCCTTTCTCGTAGGTTCATACCTTTCCATCTTTTCGGACATTTATACTTGCAATCAAACCTTCTTTCCCGTATCATTTAATAATTTCTTATTGCCCCCTTGCTTCCTGAAGTAAAAACCTGTTAAACCTTGCACTCGACTCATTCCAAACAGCATTTGTACTCGCACGTTGTTTTTAATCAAGAGTGGAAAAGATACAAATGGATCAATTACCGCTGGCATGTACATCTAGAGTCAAAAAGTTCCCAGAATAGTTGCCTACGTTCATGCAGGTGCTCATTAGAAGGGAAATATATCTTTCAGAAGTTGACAGCACTGATAAGGAATACACGCAGCCATCTTGAATTCATCTCCTGTACTGTCGGCGTTAGCTGCTGGTCATTTCTGAGAAAGCGAATTTCGTCATATTTTGCAATGTCGTCTTTGGAGCAGCGAGCAAACATCGAATTCTGCGTTTTGCTCGGGAAACCGCCTTCTGAGATGCTGAAGAAAGCACACGAAAATGACTCCAGCACCAGTGGGCTCTTTTCTGTATCCATGGTTGAAAATAAAATTGAAGGGACATCGTTTTGTGAAATCAGATGGGGTGGTCGAAAATGTGACGAAGCAACTGAAAGACCTCTCAAAAAATTTATTCCAAGAGTGTTTTGAACAATTGTACGAACGCTGGAACAAGTGCATGGAAGCAGGATGGCAGTACTTTGAAGGCCACTAAGATTAAATTATTGTTCTATTTTTCAATAATTTGTAATTGACCTATTCCACGAGCTTTTTGACCCTACCATGTAGTAGCAAAGCAAATCTCTAAAGTAATACCATTAAAGAAATGAAAATTCTCTCGATAATTGTGTAGGTTATTGAATCTCTAACAAGATCATAATTTAACTCTGTTTGAGCTCTTAATCTGTAAATCTTGGTGATACGCACTCATTTAAATGCTGTACCTCAAATCTTTTTTTTTCAAGTTTACTTTGTCTGCAGTGTACTGTATCAAGCGATTCATTTCAGAAAATTGTGCCAACAAGTGACATATGCGTGAACACATCCCCATGTATAAAATATTAAAAATAATATTAATAATATTTAAAGCTTAGATTTGAAAGCCAAAATTCAAAATGCTAAGGGAGATAAAGATAAAAGTGGTTGCATTGGTTAAGTAAGGATAGGGCAATTGTGGCTGGAAGGTCCCATTACGAAAGCGGATGATACCGGAGAGCCACGGTATTTTAAATTATTTGCATTTGTTAACTTTTCATCTAAAAAAAAGTTATAATTTACGCAATAAAAATCAACAAATATAAGTTATATTAAATAGGGGCAATTTTATTATATGTACTCCTGCTAATTTCATATACATTGCTGCACATACATACACAAGCACTTTTATTTTAGAATCAGTTTAATGAGGCAAATATATCCACTGTCACACTTTTCTTTAATATTTTTTTTTAAATCAAGAGAGATTTCTTGTTAAAATTCTTATCTCTGACTGAAAGCTATAATTTCAGCCAACTCTTACTCTTGCTGATCTTCATGTAAGAAAATTTTTGCTCACAAATATCAGGGGCATAACGTAAACCCCCGCATCGGGGGTTTACGGGCCCTAAGCCTGACTGACGCCAAGTATGTACCCTTTTGTGAGATCCTGCTTGAGGCTCCAAACCAGACTTTGCGGGAAGCCCTAATATTCTCTGTTACGCCACTGCCAAATATAGATAACATTTTCTGTGTGTGTGTGTGTGTGTGTGCCTATTTGGTTTTTCGACTGCCTTTGCGAGCCATATGTGGCCCACAGGTCACTATTTGCCCAGTTTGGTGTAAGTCAGTGGTCTTCTGTGTTTCACGGAACCATGGGGTTGCACAAAGTATACCCAAGGGCTCCACGAGTCAAATAAAGAAAATCGAAAAGAAATAAATTTGCATGTAAAATTGGATTCATGTTCTCTATGAAGTTATATAGTTATAAGTATCTAAAGCTCATCATATTCATTAAAATTGAACATTTTATTTATATATACTCGTTAGTTAGCACAATGTCTTGGAAAACTAAATACTTTTCTAATAGAAAATAGACATTTTTGCATTGGTGGAAAAAACATCTATCATGAAGGAGAGGAAACAACTTATCAACATATTCTATGTTAAAATTTTTATTTAACAAGAAAAGCTTCTAAATTTTAGGTTGCAAATTCATGTAAAATACACGTGATTTCTCACACAGCTATAAACATTTAAAGACCTTTAAAAATGTTTTTTTAAGGGAAATATATTTCTCAACGAAAGTGGCTACAAAAACAAAGTATAAAAGTGAATTAAACTCAAAATAAGTAATGTGATTGTATTTAATCTCAATAGACCTAAACTTTGACAGTTAGTGTGAAAAAAGTAAGCACACATATCCCAATTACTAAATATAATGCATGGATAGGGGACACTTGGATCACCAATTAATATAATTAATGAATAAATTATATTAAAAAATTAGATTAAAAATTTTTAATATAATTACCATTACATAAAGTGCCTCTGACGTTTTAATTTACTATAGATATTATTTTGAGATATATTCTTCAAAGTATGTGTATATAGAAAGGGTTCTACGAAAACACTTTCTAGTTCTAGGGGTTCCACGAAAGCATCTTAAAGTTCTAGGGATTCCGTGAGTTGAAAAAGTTTGAAGATCATTGGTGTAAGTGATTCGTCAGTGTGTCTCAAAGAGCAACACAAGAAATTAACGTAGAACTTGGGGACTTTTAGGTACTAAACACATATATTTTAAATAAAAGAAACATAAGAGAGATCACAAAGAAATAGTGTCCTTCTTTTTCACCAACTCCTTGAGATTTCTTTCAAAAAGTTAGTCAAAAAGCTGAATCATTTTATTACCACAATTTAAGATAAACCTCGAAGACTATATATAATAGATTTCATAACTCACCCACATTTTTATGCCTCTTTTCTTCTTTTTCTCCTTTATCTTAAAACATACTATACGAAATAACTCTTTTTACAACAGACAATGTGTCTTTTCGTGAATATTTCTTAGACGAAATTCTTTCACATAGCGTCACAAAAAAATCTCTTATCAGCTTACATCCATAATAATGTTCACATCTAATGTAACGGTAACTGAAAAAAAAATTACAACTACATATTTTCGATGCTGATAAAAATTTTGTAATTCTAATTTTTGTTCCTAAAATATTTCTGTTCTCACTTTAATGTTTTCTATGTAACTAAATGTAATCCGAAGATAAGAGTTATGACATTTATATAGTTATAAATCTCATGAAAGTGTCTTTTTATAAAATTAAGCAAAATTCTCGTAAAATTACTTCATAGCGTTGTATAAAAAAGTGGTGAAAATGCACTCGAATATTATTTTTCTCTTTTTATAATATTGTAAACTTTTATCACTGATTAATAAAAGTTGTGATTTGCTTCTATTATATATCTCTATATACTATATGTATATAGACGTGTGTATATTCCGATTTGTATGTACTATATTGTATGTAAGTAATTAACTGTTAATTATTAAACAATAAAACAAAATGTTTCGTTTTAAAATCATATTTCTAGGTTTTTTAATTATAAATGTACAAGAAAAGAAAGAAACGTTTTATTCAACCTATTACAAATAATTTAAGGTTTTTTTTGTTTTACACATATTTTTATAAATGCATTACTTTGTGTACATCAGTGTTTCTCAAACTGTGAGGCGCGTCCCCTTAGGGGGGCGTGAGCACATCGAAAATAAAAGTTCCAAAAAAATTAATTTAGTGGAATGAATTATAACAAAATATATTCTGACATGATAAAAAAAAATACACATTTCCACTGATATAATTTATATATATCATCTGGCAATATTACGTCATATCTTATTCAAGATTTCTTTGATCCTATAACCAAATGGAAAAAAACATTTTGTTTGATTTGCTGTAATTCCACGATGAGAGATTTTTTTATGACGTTTATTTTTAAGTCTAAAATACTACTCTTTCAGAGAGAAAAACAAAACCCAGACTCAGAGAAAAAGTGTTGGAAGATAAAAATTTCATCACTGCCATTTACGGAAATTGTAAATAATATATATCTGTTGCGCTTTAATCCATGTGAAAGAGTTTTATGATACTTCGAAAAGCACAGATGATTGAAGGATTATTTTGTTAAGATTTATTTTTTATGAATATGCTGAAACATATAAAACATAATGAAAAACGTTTTACACAGTTCATTTTTAGAACTAACATCCATAATTTTATATTGAATACACTTTTAATGTTCGCGCGAGGCGCAAAGTAAGCCCAGGCTTACGAAATCGTTAATTCCGGGGAGATGTTTATATTTTACCAATGACCTTGACTTTATCCTCCTATATGACATAATTCAGAGGTACTAAAATGTATTTGTCACACATTTTCCTTTTTTTGAGAGAGTGGGCAAAAGTTTCTTTACAATTTTAAGGGCTTTGCTCAGTTGTACTGGAATTTTTCTTAAGCCATCAAAGAAAAATTGAAAAGTCATTGAAAGTAGGTAAGTATACTTTCTCTTAGCTAAATTATTCACTAGAATTGTTATTTTTATCTTATACAATAACAATAATTGTAAAAAAAAGGGATTGAGGTGACTCAGACACCCCGCGTGACCATTAACGTTAGTATCGAATACGCGACTTCTCCCGTGTTAAAACATTTTGACCCGGGAGCAGGCACTATAAAAACATCTCCTCGCTTTAAATACTAAAAAAAATAACACAATTATTCTTCATAATAATTTTACATTACTTTTCTTCATTTAACAATAATTCTAAATGCTAATTCTCTGAGGCTTAAAATTACAGTTGATTTTGCCAAAGAGTAGCAGTCCATAGACTGCAACTGTAGCAAAATTGTCTCCAAACATGTGTTCTACGATCTCAATTGCTGCTGGCAAAATAAACTCTCTTCGCCAATAGTGTGAGGGTTTTTACATCACGATATTTTGTATGATACTTTGTAAGATGAAGTAAAGCTTTTTCATTCACAAAAAGGTTCTTCTAAAAATTCTTTTTTTCCATATGATTTTAATTTTAATTCAAAGAACTCTCGAAGCTTGTTAATGTACTCACCATGAAGCGTAACCAAAGGTCTTTTAAGTTTATTAGGTTAAGTTTATTACATATCCAGCTGGGTGGCGTGGTTGGTTTGTCGCTGGCCTTCTGCACCCAAGGTTGCGGGCTCGACTCCGGCCCAAGTCGGTAGATTTTCATGATGCAGCGGCCATGTTGTATGATTATGTGGCATGTAAAAGATCCCTTGAGTGTCTTATTGGCTTGGATGCTCTCGGCAAAATTAAACCCTAGTACTGGTTCGCATCGCCAAGAGCTTAGGTGCCTCCCTCTGTGGAAAAAACTGGGCGTCAAAATTGCTTGCTGTAATTGGTATCGCCTACATGGTGCAGCGCTAAAAAGTGATACCAGCTTCTGGGGAATGTACTAGGTCTGCAAAGGCTTAAAATACCAACACATTGAAAAAAAAGTTTATTACATACTGTCTGCTACCAATATATTTTAGAACAAATAAATCATAGGGGCTTTTCTTCTCCGTTTATTTTAGTAGTGGTAAATTGAAAATTTAAATATTTTACAGAATGCTTACTTGAATTGATTTTCGGAACTGTGCACTTGTTGAAGCTTTATTATCGTCAAATGTTCGCTTATGACTTAAAAGCTTATCCATGTTTTTGTTAATCTACTGGCGTAAATACTTAATACTGTGAATTAGATGTGCTGGATATGATAGAGAGTAACATAGACCACAGACTATTTTTCTAATGATATTTCTACATTTAGAAATGGATGATAGAGGACATATATCTTTAATTAAATATCATTTTGCAATCTGCTCCAATTTAAAAATTAGCGAAAGGAAAAAAAAAAATAACATAACAATTATATCCTATTACTTAAAAGTAATTTGCTTAAAATCTATATTATTAAAAGTAACAATTTATTATTTATCTTGTTAATTTGTTCGGTTTATAATTAAGATCGTACTGTAGCTTTAGTGCCAAATGCATTATTATTGAATTCAATACATTATTTTTGTATAAGAGGAGCACGATAGAAATTATGATTAAAAATTGGATTGCCAATAGTGAAAGTTTGAGTAGCACTGGTGTGTACCCCTGATTTATAAATATAATTTTTAAACACATATTTATAAATATTTTCATTCTTTAAATAAATGATGTAACTTTCTTTTTCTTTTCATCAAAAGAATACATTTTTTTTTCTTTTCATAATGAATTTTTATTAAATATTATCCAAATCTTAAATAAAGTGAAACTTTTTTTGTAAATATTGTAGAGAGTTGATACTGCCCTGTCGCTTAGTTTCGCTTGCTTTGGCATTTCCTTTTCCCCTTGCTCTATTTTATGGATTTATTCACTCTTACATCACAAAACAAACCTCTGTTTTTGTAGACTTTAACAACTGAATTTAAAAAGGAGGTACTCAAATCGGTATTAGCAACAATGTCTAGAATATTGTAATAAGGGCTAGAACAAAGAATAAAATGAAGGGATACCAAATGTTGGCAGTGAATTGGCGAACAAAAAATTAAATATTAAATAAAATCAAGTAATTTTAAAATTCGTATATAACCTAATAACTTTTGAAGAAAAGTAGTTAAACTTATCATATCTTAAAATTATTATATATATATTCAATACACTGCTTAGTCATTTGTGTCTTAACATTCTTTCATGTCGAATGAGAGACTATTTTATATTTATAAATCTCTCATAACCTCACATAGCATACTTGAAAAGTTTCTGCGTAGTGATAAAGAATATCTGAAGATCTTGGAGAGAAGTGCATATATTTTGTCATAAAAGACGTTTATGAGTATACGCTATTGTTGAATACCACAAGCAGCGATTCACGCGTATGACTTCTACATCTATGCATAGATTTAACGAATGTGGCTTTGACGCGTGAATGCCCTCTCTTACCGAAATGATACTACTTATCTAACTTTGAATTGCTTTATGGGTGCATGGAAAACGCATTGCTATTCACGGCTTATAAATGTTCTTTTTGTGATTATTTTTATGTTGTGAACAATTTCTAAACAACAGACGATATGCCTTGTATTATTCGAAAATGGTAATTTGGCAGGGGCAAAATTATCAGAATTGTGCCTCTCACACGTGATCAAAAGAACATAATCCTGCACAAAAATAATTATTTTAATTTCTCGAACAAATAACGTTCTAAAGATACATAGATATGTACTAACAAGGTGTTCCGTAGTTTTGAAACAAGAGTAAAATATACTAATCAGCATTTTTGGTTCAGAAGCTAAAAGTTCTATAATTACTAATATTAATCAACCACATAAACAACTTAGGCATTTTTTTTAAATATCAGTCTTCGAATTTCAGAAAATGGCAAATTATAAATTTTTTCAGTATTTTTCTTCGACTTAAACGTTTTCTAAAAATCACAATTTGCATCCATTTATTTAAAAAAATTATTACTTTTGTAAAGCCGTTACTTTTACTTGTCATCACCAAGCAGCAAAAGTAGCTAAAGTAGATATATTCACAAAGGACAGAGCTACCAGGTTTTTGTATCTTTTTCAATTATTCCCATAAGTCTTCATATTCAGATTTTTTAATAACACTATAACGTTAAAAATATTATTGCTGTTTGTATTATTCAAATTTTAACCTATTACATTAGTGTGAAATTTGAAAATAGTAGCTCCAATCTCCAAACATTTTTCTAATGCTTTTCTTATTTTATCCATTTTCCTGGTAAATTGAGAAAAGAAAATTTGAATTTAACTTAACTTCTCTCTTTCTCTAGTTTTTTTTATCAGATTTAAGTTACATCTGACACACATATTCTTTACATTACTTAATTTTAACAGGTTCTCTTCGCGCGTATTCCGAATAATCCTTAAGGTGTCCGTCTACCCTAAAATTGTGAATTTTGCCGAAAATTGACAAACTTTTTATATATAATTTTATTTTATAGACTATCTTATTAGCATTATAAAAATACCACGTTTATTATTTTCCATTCACTAGAACAAAAACAAGAAGTGTTTTAGTAAGAGCAGATGCCATTACTTTAAGCAAGGTGTCACACTTTACAACGCTTTTTACTCGAAAATTTTTTTAAATACTCAAACGTGGCCAGCGATTGATAAAAAAGTTTTAAAAATAATTAACTGAATTTTTCATGCATGTTCTGTATAGAAGTAGAAGTGATTTATCCTTCAGATTTATCAATCACTGTTTTATTACAATATTTACAGTCAATATTTACATATAATCACTGTTTTTTAAGCAATTTCATATAATAACTAAGATAAATTGCTCTATTTCTTGTAAAAATTAAAATATCTCTTACCCTGAAGATCATTTCAAAAATGAATAACATAGCAACACATCATAATTGAAAAATGGAAATTTTGTTCATAAACTTTTGGTACAAGGGGCCTCGTTCATGTTATTTTTTGTAAACTTTTACCCATTTTTTCCCATTTTAGTAATAATTTCTTTTTCTCTTCTTAGTTTTAGCATATTTTTCTTAAAACGTACTAAACAAATATAAAAACAACAACAAAATCCCCATATTTCCATTCTTTAAAAAAAAAGTTGTTGCTAGTAGTCGGATACCTTTAGGGGAAATTATTTTAGTGAATTGTTTGATTCTTTAAAACCTCCTTCTGCTAAAGAACCTTGATGCATGAAAATTGTTCTCATTATTTAAAATTAAGTGATACAAGTTCGTGGAGGAAGTTAGTAGGGAAATCTTAGTATTAGTTTGGGTTATACCTGTAGACTACTTTGAGGAATACCCAAGTATCATGGCATTAGACTCTTGTAGTCTTGTTATCATTGTCAAGAGCACTACAAGTTTTCCAATCCAGTGTGTCTGTCTGATGTCCTGACAAGTAATATTTATAATTATTAATCCTGTAACGTGAGCGACCGAGTTAATTCTATCACGCTTTACAGGTCAAACTATGCATAATCAATATAATTTAAGTAGTACTCTTCTTGTTACTGTAATTTTCACACTCGAATAAAAGCGAGCGCTGTCTGCGATCCTTAGACGGACTGCGATCCATCCCCGTGATTTCGTAAATTAAGATAAAGTTTACAGTAAATTTAGATAACTATTATAAGAAAATATTCTTTCATTTGCTTGTTATCAGCACTTGGAACGATTATGTTTAGTATACAACAAGTAATATAAAAAAATTTCTTAAGTCAATTCCTACTTAGATCAGCAAAAAAATATTATTTTAGTTACTTTTTATTAAATAGTTACAATTAATATAAATATGTATATAGATATGACAAAATCACAACAATAAGTGGTAATTAATTTTTATTAATTATCATTCAAGTATCGCATTCTCATCTAAAGCAATCGTGTAAAAAATTTCATTTCAACTGAATGATTTGAAACGTGAGGGGAAAAAAACCTTTTTTAAAATTTTGACCCAAGTCGCTAAAAATGAAGCCAACGTGAAGCCAATGTATTTCTTTAAATAATTATTTTCAGTTAATTAATTTTAATTAAATTATCGTATTGTTACCCAAAACAATAGTGTATAGAAAATTTCAGCTCAAATGAGCGCTTCAAAATGTGAGAAAAAAACCTTTTTAAGTTTTTTCACAAGTCGTCAAAAATGATGCCAACGTGGCTGTATTTGCGATTCTTTGAATGTTTAGTTTTAATCAATTAATTTTTTATTGCAATTAAATTACTGTATTGTCATTCAAAATAATCGTTTATATAAAATTTCAGCTCTTACGCAATCTATAAGCTATTTCCATTTATTTTCATTTGGGTCACTTGAATATTCGAAGGACACTGTCAGAACTGCTACGTACGGGAAATGTTATACAAAGGATCAAATGCTGCTAAATCGCCTTTTTTTTCACCAATAAACACAATTCAGTATAATGTTTAATAAAGACATTAATTCCATTTGAAAAAAACATACCGCAGCATAATAGGCTAAATATAGTTGTATATTTAAATACAACACCAGAACACCTTTTCACTCTCTAGAGTTTTGATGGCCATAGTTGAATTTTCTACTTCAGGATTTAATATGTTATTTTCATTCTCTCGATATTTGTCCCGACTTACCATATATTATTTTCGAATATTATTTTCCAGTATACATTCTTTTAAAAACTAGAATATATCTAATAAAACTCTAAAAGTAAACACCCTTTTTTATCCAATTGTTTTCCTATGAATGATTTTTTTTCTTTTTAAAAGTGCCTTTTTTTAATTGGAAGAGTTTTAACATCATGAATGGCTTCGGAGTATTAGCTGTCGCTTTTACTATAAATTTTTTACTGATGGGTTTGGCGAGATTGGCTCCTATGCTGTTTGTGGCGTCTATTGAAAGATATAAGAGTATTCGGAGGGATGCATCACTTCCATTTGTGTTATGCTATTTCAGCAGGACTTTATCAGGTCAGTAGAGTTTCTTTTTTATAATATCAGTCAATTTATTGGTACCCTGTTTATAATTTTAATTGATTAAATTTTATTTATTTTGAAAGTTATTCCCTTTTGGTGTGTAAGTTTTTGTGAAAATTGTATATCATGTCATATCATTCTCTTTAAATATTTAAAAACTGTTTTTGTAAATATTTTGTAACAAAAAAGTCAAAAATAACTAAAAATCTGACTGAATTTTTAATTAATACTTACTAGAGAGGCAAGAACTGTTTTCAAAACAATTAACCGTATTTGTGACAAGTTGAGAAACTGACCTGTTTCATTTATAATTATTTTGATTTCGTTGAGAGAAAATGATCTAAAATGCTTCAAATAACCAAAAAACTATCATTATGTGTAAAGAAGCATGAATTACAACACTGGCGTAGCTAGACCTGAATAGGCCCTGTATCAAACTCTCTTGGACACCCTTTTTGCGGGGCCTTAAAGATGTTGCGATTGTTTTGTTTACAAAACAATCCTGTTGCTTGAGGGCCTCGTATCCTTGATACGGTGGTAGCTACGCCCCTGAATCCCAGCTAACAGTTCTACCTAAAATAAACTATCACTTTTATACACTTTTAAAAAATACTTTTTCATATTTTTATGGACAGAATTTTGTAATCCTTCTCTCATTTGGTAATACAGTTTCAAAATTTTGTACATACTTTGTTTTCATTGATTATACAATATTTTAAGTTTTTCAGAACTAAACTTCTAATTAATAAATTAATTTTAACTTAAGATTTTGAAATCATATATTGCCAAATAAGAAATAGTCAGCTTTCTTTTCGTTAGAAATAATGAAATATGGTCGGGTATTATGAAATACATAGTATTCCATAATATTCGACACAAAATATACTGAATAAAAATAAACTTAAAAGATGAGTTTTCAGCATAATCCTTGATGGTTAAGCAATAGTTATTAATTATATAAATAGTAATGTAGCCTGATTAGAAATTAAAGTATATTTTTTAAAAAATTTAAATGTGATGGAATGAAAACAAAACATATGATTTTTCTGGTTGTTATTTGAAAATTTATTTTATATTCTATACCATGACATATCAGTAAACGGCTTCAAAGCGACAGGTACTCAGACTGTCAACATAAATGTTTCAAGCAGTGTGAATATTTTATTCCTTCTACGCTCAATAACCCTAGGCCTCAGGCCATGAGACCACCAAAAACATGTTCCATATTCGTCTAGAAGCTTTGATTCACATCAGCCCCACATCATGGTTATCCCTGATACGTATAAAAACCAATTTTGTACTTTCTATGGAAATATCACTACCACCTCCAAAAAAAACAACAGAAGTTGAATATAGAGGCAGGAAAGCTGAATCTTCTACAATAATGCATTTCCCACATAAGAAAAAGCGTTGGAGGATAAACTAAACGAAAAAGACAAAAAGAACGAAGCAGAGAAGCAGAAATGACTTTCACGTGTTCTTAAAAATATGGCTTTTTGTAGTTAAAAATAACTATGTTTTATGAAGTTTTAATTAGTTTTCGAAAGGTTTTAAACCACCTAATCCATATTATCTAATACCATTCCGTAACACCCTTCATTTATCATTTGTTTAAAAATAAATTTTTTGTAACAACAAAATAAATATCATTTTTTGACAAGTGATAATTCTTTACAATCGTTTATAATACGCATCCATGATGATTTTCGAAATTTTTATCAAAATCCTGTAAGGTTAAATTAGTTCAAAGTATCAACATATGTAGAATTTATGAAATAATTAATTTTTATGAAATATTTTGGTTATTGAACTTTTTTTCGGTTGTAATAGTTCTTTTAGGCAGTTTAATTTGATGCTTTGCATTCTTTATATAAAAAAATATATATATTGTGTGTGTGTGTGTGATTCTATTAATTGGAAATCTTAAATATCAACAAATAAATTTACAACATTGTCAGCATATTTTATTTACTATCTATATATTATTACCGGGTAAGCCAAAAGTTCGTTTAAACTTTAAAAATTCATTAAAAAAAGGAAAAAAATATGATAGAGAAGTGCAGTTTACAAGAAAAGGCTCATAAAAAAAGTAGTTGGATTTTTTTTAGCAGAAAAAATATTTTAGTTTAGCACCATTAAACTAAAGAGGTGTGTTTGCAATAAGCTTCCCGTAGAAAGGCGAAACACCATACAAGCTAATCCAGTAAAACAATCTCTATTGACTATCTTTGGTGAGGATAGAGTGATTGATCGATGTTGCAAGGTCGCATGGTCACCTTGTCCAGTCGACTTGATTGTGGGGTTATTTGAAATAATTTGTGTACATTTTCCCCGTCACATTGAAAGAACTGAAAAATTCTATCTGTCGTGAGGTTTTTGCAATTCAATCCGTTGTGAGGCAGACAATGTTCTGGAGGTCATGTTGAAGAATTGCTATTGCAAGAATAAATAAATGGAGCGCAATGAAACACAATGTCCTGAACATTTTTTTTCGAATTGCCAGTGTCAGTGGCGAAAGCATACACCCTTGCCACTTCCGCTACGCGGGGTAAGATCTGGCCATTTGTAAGATCTGGCTCGGGGCCAAAATCTGACTTTTCAGAGGGGTTGCCCCAAATGTTACGAGGATCATTCTATACCAAATAGAAATGAGGATCATTCTGTACCAAAAGTTTATAAACAAATTTTCAATTTTTCAGTTTAGATGTGTTGCTATGTTATTCATTTTTAAATGACCTTCAGGATAAGAGGTATTTTAGTTTTTACAAAAACTAGAGCACTTCATTTTGGTTATATAAAATTGCTTAAGAAAACGGTGATCATATTAACATAAGGGACTGTAAATTTAGTAATCAGACAGTGATTGATAAATCTGAAGGTTAAAACACTTCTACTATTATACAGAACATTCACTAAAAATTTTATATAGTTAATTTTTTCAAAATTTTTTTAGCGATCGCTGGCCCCGTTGAGCGTTTTCAAAAACAAAACAAAAAAACACATTTCGATTAAAACGCGTTTTAGAGAATGACATCTTGCTTATAGTAATGGCATCTGCTTTTACTAAGGCATTTGTAGTTTTTGCTCTAGTGAACGGAAACTAGTAAACTTGATATTTTTATAAAGCTAATAAGCCTATGCAATAATTTCATAAAAAAATTGTCAATTTTTGGCAAAATTCCCAATTTAAGGGTAGTTGGATATCTTAATTAATTCGACTTCATCGTGAGCCTTTTCTTGCAAACCGCATTTCCTTATGATCATGTCTTCTTTTTTTATGAATTTTTAAAGTTTGAAAAATTCCTGACTCACCCGGTATTGAAATTATTTGTAACTCTAAAAGATAAAAGAATAGGGCATTATTTCGTGACGATGACATACCAGTAACCAAATAATTCTGGGTTCAGTTGACCTTGTGTATGACCATTGTGCAGACTAATTCATACACGTTAAATCGATCAGTGTTCAAAGTCCTCATATTGGCGTGTTGTGAATGGGTAGTCACATTGTTACTCAGATTAGGTGTAATTCTCATCACTTGATAGTGGTTTAAAATTACGAGATCTATTACTGGTAGCTCCCGTGTTGCTTTTAAAAGTGACGTTTATTAACAACCATTGATGAGAACTATTACATAAGTTGACAATTTTTGTTACTCATTCGTTGAACGATGAGTAACAAAACGAACGAACATATTACTAAAATTCGAATCTTAGTTTTAAGGCGATATGGTACCCTAAAAATCATTAAACTGTCGAAAAATTTTTATTGTCTTATTTGCTACCTCGAATATTTATAAATATGCCTGAAAATTTTCAAAGCTTTACCTGCATTTTTTTATTAAATTATGAAGCAGTATTTGATGCTGGACAGCAACTACCACGCCCACATTTCAGATTATCTGCTAGAAAAGAGCCTGATAAAAAATAAATAAATTATTTTTCTACCGCACGTCAATGAGACTGACATTACACATGCAGTAACAAATCATTTCAAGAAAGAACTGTGTAATTCATTCAAAAATTCTAGTTTGTGAGATGTTTATTGGAGGGAAGGGCAAATGGATTTGGTCAAGATTTAAAAGTTGAGCGTGCTTTTTATGATATTATTATTCATGAAATTAAAGCTTCAAAACGGATTCTCCCAAAGCACAAATACTAAATCTCATTTTGATAACTCAGATAATTAAAAATCCAATCCGCAAAAATAGAAAAACTCTCCCATTTTCTGTATTTGTTTTTGGTGATATATATATATATATATATCCCATGTGTGTGAAATTCAACACTTTTATTATCAAAAAAATTTAAGACATTTATTTAAGCGAATGTACATATGCAGTTCTTAGATTTTGATGTATTTTTTACCTATAAATTGCTTGTTGATTTTGCTTTCATTCGTGAAAAATATTTAACATGCGAAGGCTTTTAAAATCATGGAAATAAAAAATAAAGGCATAAATATCTTTTGTACATGTTGTGCATTAGCTCTGAGCATGGAATTAGCTCTAAAGTGTGTGTGTTTATTTATTTATTTATTTATTTTTGTAATTATTAAGATAAAGTTTTATGTGAAACATTGATCTTTCATTCGTTTTCTTCTATATATTCATTATGGCAGTATACTGTTTAATTTTGCTACATGTGTGCAATTTCTTATGGTAAACAATTTTAAATAAGCTAATTAACATTTCATAAAAGTTTCAGACTATTCGATAAATATTATATCACGCTATTCATGGAATGAAAACTTCAAACTCATATTTCTCCATGTTGAATTTTTGTATATATACTGTTATTCAAAACCCTAAGGCTTTTTTGATAATTGAAGTATGGGTTTGAAATTTTTTATACATGTTCTGAAATGTATGTTTTGTACAACTGTGCGTGGAATTAGCACTAACATGTTTAGTACTTTTTCTAAAAAAATTCAAAGTCAAAATTAATAGGTTTTTTTAGAATTTTTAGAAGTTTAACTATAAAAAAATTAATGAAAAATTAAAGAATAGCAGCAGAAAAAAAACCCATGCACAGTTTTATGAAATATATTATAAGGTACTTGGAAAAAAAATTTTGAAAGAAAAGAGACATATTTAAAAAAGCCTTAGGAATTTAAAAACTGTTTTAAAAAGTTTTAAAAAATTAAATTTTACAAACATTTTACAACAAATTTAAAAATTTTTGTATGGAATTATAACAATATTAACCTTTTTTTTTATAAAATACAATTAAAACCAAATGTCAAATATTTAAAATTAAAAAAGATTTTGAAAATGGTACCTTATCGCCTTAATAAGGTGACCAATTGTCCTCCTATAGGGAGGACAGTCCTTCTTTTATAGGTTCTGTCCTTCCTAAAAAACTGTCCTCCTGCTTGTCCTCCTTTTCATTATTTTAAAACTAATATGTTAATCTCAATTCAGAGAAGCCAGGACGAGCTGTTACGCGTCTGTTTGAAGAAATTCGATCACTGAATGGTTATTTAAATTCTGATAAATCAGGACAATGGGAAAATCAACATGTTAAAATTGATAAATAATCGATGGAAATATTTAACATTTAAAAATGAACACATTCCGTATGAAAATTTAGTTATTCGTGTTGAATTTACGTTGTGCTGTCCTAGAACTATTGAAGAATGTTGAAAGGGGTTTTTTCAATTGGTAATGATTTTTGGACAAGTGAGAAATTAAGAATGAATGTTTTTACTGTAGTTGTAGCCACTTGCCGTTAAGTTCAATATGAAGTATATTTCTTGTTCCTAAATTTCCAATATATTATAAAGACAAAAAAAATTCATTCAATGGAAAAATATTCCTTTCAGTAAATAATTAAAAGGATCTAAGCATAATTATATATATATATATATATACATATACATTTATTAATACATTTTTAATACATCATTATATACATTTTATTAACTCAAACAAAAGTACATTACACACACACACACACACAATATATATATATATATATATATATATATTTCAAAAATATACTAAAAATAGTTATATACCTAAGATAACTATCGTCATAATAGAAAAGATTTAGCCACAGAAATACTAATAGCAAACTCCCAGCCTTAGGAACTAGGAATGCAGGTTTAAACAAAGTTTTCTGGCCAGCCAACCTTCACCTGAATTTGCCAGTATTCTGGGCCATAGGGAAAGCAATAAATTTCTAGAGAAGTTTAACTATATTATAGATAAAACCATAATTTATTAATGTAACACTATAATGTTATAGCCTTTAATAATTACTAAAATATTTAAAATCAAAGCCAAACTAATATACTTACCATGTGAATACATATTCGCTTCTTATGGACAATAACAGTAACGCATATAATTATTATGTATTAATAAAGTAGCAATATTTCTATATATATAGATATATATACTTTTAAAATTTCTATATTTTATTTTAAAATTTATAGAAAATAAAAATACCATCCAGACATAAACGATTAATTTTTAATAAAATATATTATTACAAAATTATTTAGCTAGAGGCGTCATCTATCTATAAACTGTATAACTGAAAAAACTTTTTTTTATTTAACTGTTATATAACTTTTTATAAATTTAAGAGGGTAACTGAGTTCTATACAATGATTAATAAAGTTATTAATATTTAAATATATATTAGATTTATCACTAACTAATACCTTGTTACGATAAATATAATTCAAAATAATATTTCGATATATTGAGATGGATAAGTTTGAATTCCAGGAAGGAACTTTAAGAATGTTAAAATTAAAATCATCTCTTTTATCGTAAATATTGCTATGTAATTTATAGTCCTTAATATATAATGATACATCCAAGTAATCAGTTTTAACAGGATTATTATTAATTTTAAGTAGCTTTAAATATCCCGGATAAAAATTGATATTGGGATTATAATTATTATTTTTACCAAAAATAATTAGGTCATCTATGTATCTAAAAATGTAATAATCATTATTAATAATATAATTATTTTCGTAAAAGTGTATATATAAATTAGCCAAACTATTGCTATTAGGGCCGCCTTGAGGCAAACCTTTGGTTTGTTTGTACAGAGAACCATTAAAATTAATGTAGTTTTCTTTTAGGACAAAATTTATTAGAGTTCTAAATTTTTGTAAATTAATATTAAGGTTATAATTTCTGTGATTATCTAAAATTACGCTAATTACATCATTGATATCAATAGAGTTAAAAAGATCTTCAAAGTCATAACTATAAACTGAATAAGTATTTTTATCTTTAAAAAAATCTATAATTTCTTTACTATTTTTAATTATAGCTTTATTACATTGCTTATTGATGAATTCTTGCAGAATATTGTGCAGCATTTTACCTGCAGCAGTGATATAAGTTTTAAAACCATTTGTTACTGTTCTAAATTTAACAGGATTTTTATGAAATTTAGGTGTTAAAAATATATATGGAAACTTAATCTTATGAATGGAAACATTCAATTTCCTGTATATAGCAGTGATTCGATTAGTAATTTCTTTATCTGACAATTCCAATCTATTGAAAGATTTATTGTTTAAAAAATGTTCATTAATCATAGTATTATAAAAATACTTACAGATAATAGCATAATTACCAGGCACTTTATCTATGTAAACAATGATAAAATTCTTTTGTAAATCATAAATTTTCTGTTTTACATCTTTATAAGTGAGTACTGGTTTAGAAGAATAGTTAAATTTCATCATGTCTTTTAAAATATTGTACTTAAATTCATCAAATGCCTCTAAAGGCAAACCATATTTAACTGCAGATTTAGTAACGAAATTATTTATTTCATTATTAATGTGATTTTTAATATATATATATATATATATATGCTTATTTAATTCTTGTACAATATACTTTTTTCCACCATTTTTTATAGTTATGTTTCTTGAAATCTGGTTTCTATCTTTTAGCTTTGTTAGTTGTATAATTTAGTATTATCATTTTATGATACTATACATATATATATATATATGACGTGTTTCGAGTCAACACCAAGCCATTTTATAAAAACGGTTTTTATTCAACGAACCATTTCAGCGTCTGATCTAAGAGAGAAACGGACACGCGTTAAGTATGATGCCACTTAGACAGATGTTCTCTAAGTACCCTTCTTATTGAAGAGATATATTTGAAAGTTAAACATAACATACGAGGTAATAAAAATTGATGGTGGGGGATAAAAGTCCTGTTTAGGGCTATCTGTTATTCAATAAGAGGTGGGTACTTAATTTAATGCTTGAAGATGTAACGGAAAATAAAAGTTAAAAGTGGTATAAAGGATTTAATTTTAGATCTAATTTAATTAACCTTACATATATATATATAGTGAAACTTTTGTTTGAGTTAATAAAATATATTACATATTTAAGTTGTATTTTAAAAAAAATTTTCTTCCTCCTTTTCATTGTAAAAAAATTGGTCCCCTTAGTTTTAAGTATGTAAAAATGTAGTTTTGTCGAAAAAGATTAATCAAAGAAATTCTTAAGTTTTAGTAAATTTTAAATATAAATCTATGAAGTCAAATGCCTCTTCAGTTTCAACATTAAGTGCACCATGTAAAATTTACAAAATTCGAATGAAGGAGAAATGTAATAGTGTAAAAAAATAATAAATAATCATAAATAGAAAGAAAGAAGGGTAATTTTTAAATAAATATAAAAGCAAAAAAAAAATATTGTAACATAGAAGAAAAGAAATAAAATTTACAAAACCACAAAGAAGTCTAAAATTATTTTTAAGAAAATGAAAACAATACACATATGAACAACAAAAATATAACGAAATAACAAAAACAATAAGTCAATTGAAAAGTTATAAATCTGTATTTTAATTGTACTTTTTTTTAATTTCAAGAAAATAAATTTTTTTTTCTGAAAGCAGCCAATAACAACTAAATAATTTTTAATTGTCTCACATTCAACCTGCTCTAAAAAAACGTCAACCAAACGATTAAAATAAGTTTTATTCAAATAACACTTGGTATTTCTAGGTACAAACTATTTGGTCTCAAAATTGCAGAAGTGCTTCTTTTTAAATGCATGAAAAATAAACAGAGGGAAAATCTTTAAAATTAAAATACATACATTTATTGTGCTATAAGTTTTCGTTAATTAACTTTGTTGTTGCTTTTATTACCTTTCCTTAATAAATTACTTTTAGCATCATTTGCCAAATTTGGAAATTTATTATCTCAGTACTTTTATGCTATTATTTGTAAGAAGAACTGTGAAATTTGTTTTCTCTTATTATCTTTATTATGCATTTTGTAGTATTTGTCCTTTTCGGCTATAGATTTGGACCATGATTTGTTGACTGTTATTTGCTGACTAAGTTATCACCAACATGAACTTAGGCGATATAATCCGATACGATAAATTCACCACAGAAGCACAGTGATAAAAAGTTAAATTATGCAGAGATCTCATCAACTTTACTTGTTTATAACATTAGCAACATGAACAAGTTAGAATTTGGTATATATTCTACAGGCTTCTTTTTGGTATATATTCGTGTTAGGCTTCAGGATTCCTATAATTATTAAATTAAGATTGCAACAAAATAAAATATAGTTTTAAAAAATCTAAAAAACACACTTTTATGCTGAATCTAACTAAAAAGTAAAAAAATAATTCTTAATATAAGAATAAAATGATTAACGAGAAAATTAATGTCATTGGGGTAAAAGAGTGAGGTTCTCTCTATCAATTCTTATAATTTCTTATTTCTCTTCGGAAATGCTAAATTAGAGTAAAAAATGTAGTAAAAAGCACACCACGCTTTTACCACACTGACATTAATTTTCTCGTTAATTATTTTATTCATATATTAAGAATTATTTTTTTACTTTTTAGTTCGATTCAGTATAAAAGCGTGTTTTTTTAGTTTTTATTAAAATTATAATTTATTTTTCAATTTTTAGTTCGATCTACAGTAAAAGCGCGTTTTTTAGTTCTTTAAACTATCATTTATTCATTGTTGAATTTATTCTTGAGTTAGATATTTGGAGCTGGAATTACGTGGCTGTTGGAATTAGTCTTGCTCTTCAATGGATATTAATGGGTCTGAAGGGTATTTATTCTCTCCGTTTATAGGGTCTCGGATGAGTCCCGTATCGTTGTATTTCAAAGATTCCGTCTTTTTTGATACAGGTCAAACTAATAAACGTGTGTTAACAAGAACAAGTTCGAATTTTAAAAAAATATTCATGTACCATGTTTTTATAATGGACTAAAAAGTATAAAATTCCTCCTTTTCGTTTTTTTTTCCTTCTTTTTTTCACAATTTAATGCATTGTCATCCATTTCTGAGATATTGTCCAAATTTCTAGCTCATCGGAAAGTCACGCAGTTTAAAATCAATTACAAAATTCCACCCGGACAGACATACAAGAAAGCGAGTTAATAAAAACATGGTAATATTAAGTGTCAATCGTATTATCACCTTTAAACGTATTGCTATAACATTTTTTTTATCCAATGGGATTGCGGATTGGTATTTATACCATTGGCAGACCTAGTAAATCCCCAAGAGCTGGTATCACTCTTTAGTGCGGCGCCGTATAGGTGGACGCCCAGTTTCCTCCACAGGGGGAGGCACCTGAGTTCTGACGATGCGAACTTGTACCAGGATTTAATTTTGCTGAGAGCGCCCAAGCCAAGCAGACACTCTAGGGATCTTTTACGCGCCGTATAATCATACGACATGGCCGCTGTCGATTTTCTGCATCACGAAAATCCACCGACTTGGACCGGGTTCGAACCCCCAACTCCAGGTGCAGAAGGCAAGCAACAAACAAACCACGCCACCCAGTCGGCTTATTGCTATAATGTTAATTCGTGTCATCACTTCTATACATATTGCTTTATAAAAATAAAAAAAAAATATTTAGAAGTTGGATTATAAATTATTTTTTTCGCATGCACGAGTCTTTTTTTTTTTTCTTTTCATTTTCAGAAAAATGTTTTTTTTTTGTAAGAATTGCTGACGCACCCACCATCCACTTTCTTACATAAAGAACACTTTTTTGTTTAATTTGTATTAAACCCAAATGTATTAGGATTGCACCTTAGGATTGCACCTTAATCTTTTAGTTGCATAATCTGGAATTAAACGTCAAATCTGGAAATGGTATATGGAATTAATCACCAAATCTGAAAAAGGTATATGCAATAAATCGCCAAATCTGAAAAAGGTATATGCAATAAATCGCCAAATCTGGAAGTGGCACAGTGAATTATTCGCTAAATTTGGATATCGTTATTCCTGACGATCCTGATAAAGACAATGGAACAAAGTTATGAAATTACTGTATTGTCATCGGTCCTTGACAAGTGTGCAAAATTTCGAATCAATCTGACGTTTTAAAGCGGGTAAAAATCGAATTCAAAGATTCCGATGAAACTTATAAAAGATTCAAGTGAAACTTATAAAAGCGTGTTAAAAACATATTAAATTTAGATGACATTTCAAAATAGCACTACCTTTTGTATCAACAATAGGTATATGTTACGGTATTTATAAACTATATATATACATCATCTGCTTATAATATTAGCAACCGGTTTAAACCAGAATTTGGCGTGTTTTCCACGTGTTTAGTTTCATGGTGCCTATAACCAATAAGTATCGCATTATAATCTATTCTTCTCGCTATAAAATTCAGAAGAGAGACAATAGGCTATAAAGACTACAATTGCGTTATATATATAAAGCTGGCTATAGGAAAAATTGTATTTTTGATATCTACTCATTCAAAATGATGATAAAGGCGGAATTTGGATTTAGGCTTAGGTTGAGAGTATGCTTTACATATTACATCTCATTCGTATCTGGCATTCCCTATTCAAAAAGGGGCTTACTTTTGTTATTCCTTTCAAATTGAGGCTGTTAATATACCAGGTGACCCAAAAGTCCATTAACATTTGGAAATTCAATAATTAAAGGAATACTGTAGGCAGAGAGGTAAAAATTGACACACATACTCGAAATGACATGGGCATTTACTGACTCCAAAAAAGTGTAAAAAATGGTCTGACACACAAATCTGACGTGACCTTTTTCTTCGAGGAAATACATGGTTCTGCTTTGCAAACTGCTGACGTGACGGAAGTGAGGTACGTTGTTATGCTACAGCAGAGGTTGGCAACATTTTAGCTGCGGTGTGCCAAACCAATCTACCAATATGATTCATCGTGCCACACAGTAGGATATTTTTAAAACAATTCGATAACGCATGCAAAATTAGAGAATAGATAGTATAGATTTACACTTCATATTAATTTTGCATCACATTTAAAGATATTTCCTAAAAATAAACAGCATAAAATATAATTATTTCTTCAACCAAAATAAAAAAAGTGAAATTGTACACATATGTTGTATATTTTTAAAAATATTTATTTAAAAAAGAACTAGAAAATATAAAATATGAGTATTATAGTTAAATAAAAAAAGATAAATAAAAATTTTAATGCGCACCTTGTGTCTCTTCACCGCTCTACTTTCATATCGAAAAATCAGAGTATAATGTGTGATTCTCAATTTGACATGATTCGGAGCATTCAGTTGTTAAAAAATTTCTTTGAATACTCGAAATATTTTTAATGTGAGAAAGATTTTTTACTTTGATATATATGTAGAGCCACAAAAGTGGAAAGCAGAGTACATGCAATTTTCTCTCTTCAAACAATTAAATCTCTCCAGCAATGACATTCAATAATACACGAAATGACTGTAAATTTGTCTTTAGAGTTATCTTTCGGATTTTTTCGTAATTCTGAAAATTTCTTTAATTCTGAAGATGTTTGCCAAATAAGGTCCATTACAAATTTATCAACTTCCATCCACTGAAAAATTGACAAATTTGTAGAGTAGTGCAAAGTGCCCTTGAAAATTGTACTGTGTGCAATAGGTTGCCGACTCCTCTGCTACAGAATCACATAACCCCTAGCCAGCTGATGAACACATGCTGGAAGGTACGACTCTTATACTGGATGGAGTTGCACCCCATATTGCTGCACATGTGAAAGATCTCTTGGGCACATCGTTTGTTGAGGATCACGTACTGAGCAGTCACTTCCATCATGCTTGGCCTCCCAGGTCTCCACACCACAATTCGAGTGGTTATTGGTTTGGCGTTACCTGAAATCTCAAGTGTGCCTTGATCGTCCAACATCTTTAGGGACGCTACGAAAGGCAACATCCGACGACAATTTCTCACCATATCTACAGATATGATGCACAGTGCTTTTTCCACATTTTTCATCAACAACAGATATTGTTGATGAAGGATGACCGACATGTTAAAAAAACATTTGTTATAAGGAATATAATTTACCTATATAAAATTCTTACGCTAACTAGTGCTTCTGTTATCATATAACGCGTCAGACTGACTACTTAATCGAAACATCTGCACATGCTTCCCAGCGCCTAAGGTCACGTATACTGAGATAAGCACAGTAGGCCTTGGCCCTCATGGGCTGATGCGCCACTAAGTTCAGTTATCATATAAAGTACCACCTATTGGTCATTTTTGCCCTCTTTAGGTTTCAATACAACCACCATGTCATTTCAAGCATGCTTATCTGTCTGCCTACTTTATTCCGTGAATTATTGAATTTTCAAATGTTAATCAACTTTTGGGTTACCTGGTATTTTTTTTTTTTTTTTTTTTTTGCTAAGTAAAATAACTATGCTTTAGTTTCGTTTTTGGGAATATCGTGTTAACTCTCGACACTTTACATAAAAATTATCTGGTAAAATCTGTCAAGACTTTGCCTATATTTTTAAACCCTTAAGAGTTCAATTTTTTTGCCCATAATGTTCCAACAAAAAGCACATTTTTTGTTGCATATAACTAAGCACAATACTTAACAGAATGCGAAAATGGAAAAATTTTAATTTAATTTTCAATTTTAATGTTTTCATTCTATTTTTTTATTTTATTATTTATTAAAATACCCTAAATGTTTGCTTTCTATTACACTCTACATGCTATGAACAATGTTTAATATATCATAAAAAAATTCTCTCATACAAAAAAATTTCATGTACCTCTTCAAAGAGTTGAGAATTTTGTGTGTGTGTGTGTGCATATACACTCAAGAGCCAAAACATTATTACCACCCCTACATTTTGCAATGAACTCGCCTGGATGGCGTGGAAGGCACGTGATCAGGTGGAAGTGGTATTTAACTGCTGCTGGAGAGTCTGAAGAATCATTCTTTCACTTACTTCTGTGTGTGATGGGAAAGGCTGCGGATCTAAGCGACTTTGATTTGGAGCAGATTGTAATGGCTCGAAGGCTCGGAACAAGTATTTCCGAAACTGCATGACTCGTGGGTTTTTCGCGATCTACAGTTGTTAGCACCTATGCAAAGTGTATGAATGACGGTGAAACCAGCAGTGGATGACATGGTGTTATACGTCCACACACTATCAAAGAAAAAGTTCGTCGGAGACTGTCTCGTATTGTGAAGCAAAACCGGAGCCAGACAGTGGCTCAGCTGACACCCCAATACAATGCAGGGCCAAGTAGAATATTATCAGAGCTCACTGTTAGATATGGGGCTACGCAGCAAACGTCCCACTCGTGTGCCTTTGCTGACCAAGAGTCGTCGCCAACTGCGCCTGCGCTGTGCCCAGGAACATAGCGACTGGTCCATGGATCAGTGGGAGAGAGTTGCCTGGTCAGATGAATCACGGTTTGTCATTCTTCACGCCGATGGCCGTGTCAGGATACTCCTTCTTCCAGGCGAACAGTTGCTCCCTCAATGTACAGTAGGTCATACACAGGCCAGTGGTGGCGGTATTATGCTCTGGGGGACGTTCTCTTGGGCGTCTCTGGGACCCGTGGTTGTGGTAGGGCAGACCATGAATGCTACAGGGTATCTGAACATCATTGCGGACCGGTTGGACCCTTACATGGTTTCTGTTTTTCCAGCTGGAAATGGAATGTTCCAATAGGACAACGCCCCGTGTCACAAGGCTAAAACTATTTTCGAGTAGTTCCAGGAACATGATGCTGAATTCTAGTTAATGTCCTGGCCGCCTAACTCGCCGAATCTGAATCCAATATAACACATTTGGGATGTCTTGGGACGGCAGCTCAGAGTTTAAAGACCACCAATTCGCAATATCTCGGATTTGCGTGACCGTTGCTTAACCATCTGGTACAATCTGTCTCCGGCCATCTACCAAGGACTTGTGGCATCCATGCCAAGGCGGGTTGAAGCTGTGTTGCGCTCCAAAGGTGGGCCAACTCGTTATTGACAGGTGATCATAATGTTTCGGCTCTTGAGTGTTTTTATGCACATTCAATTTGAAGCATGGTGTAATACTTTATCTAAAATTGCAATGGGAACATAGATAATATATCAGCCTTTTTGGATTATCTTTCCATTTTAATTTCTTCTAAAGCAACAAACTGCCTATTGCCATTCCAATTCACGTTATTTATCGTATACTGTCAATAATCTAAATTCCTGCCTTCAATGAAAATTTCCACCTTCGCCACAAATAAAATCCCGGATGAGAAGTATTTAAGCACCATGGACAAACTGCATCTCTTAGAAACACTAGCACTAATAATCTCGCAATAAGAATTAAAAATATATGCATATTAAAGATAGAAAAAAGAAAACATCAGTGCAGAACAGCGTACGGGCTGACCGGTTGAGGACAGCTTTCGGTAGTGCATACGGTGTACGGACAAACCAGTTAAGGGGTTAGAGCGAGTAAAGTTAACTTCCTATTATGCACAGAGAAAATCAATTTGAGCCGATCCAGCCTGGGACTTATGGTTGTTTGATTGATAATTTATTAATTAACGTTGCACTTTGGAGCAACACACGAAGGCTATTATGAATTCACTTCGTAATTCTGAACCAACGTCTAGTGACTATTATTACACCTGACATCCCATTCCCCAAGTTTTCACACTGCGTCAGCATGAGAACTTTAAGCCTCGGCAAACATAATGCGCATCAGCTCCTTTATAAGATTGTTCTTTTGTGGTATGAAGACTCGAATTCACAACTTTACAGAAATATTGCTTCTACGAATATAAGACTATAACCACTCGGATACCAAGGAGGTGCGTTTCTCATTAGAAGGCTATCGTGTGAGTACAAACTATATAGTTACCTGATTATTCAATTCTCGACAGGTAACATCTTCAAATACCATATTATCCAACACTATAGAGTTAAAACTTGAAAAAGGTTTCTTTTTACCAATTATTTCTCTAAAACTCCGTTTCCAAGTAACTTAAAATAGCTAATTTTATAAAAAGTTATATCATCTCTGACGATGACAATTTCTCTTTTTTCCGATAATGACATTTCATATGATACTTTGGGACTAATCAAAATAATCCTATAATCCCTTTAAATATTTTAATTCATATATATCTGTTGAATAAAAGTGGTTTCTTTTTGTTATGGCAGGACCTTTGACCGGATATCTTGGAAATAAATTTGGATTACGATCCATAACTGTATTTGGATGTATTGCATCAGCTTTTGGAATAGGATTGTGCTTCTTTGCTGAGGATATTCTTGCTGTTACAATGTTTTGGGGTTGTTTATATGGTAAGCATTTATTTTCAGTGCAAATTTAAAATATTTGGGGTTTTTTTTCTACTTAGTTTAGTAAATAAAAGGAATAGTAGTACTTAGTCAAAAAAATTCTTCGATCATACATTGAAATAAACTTTTATAAATACATTGATGCATAAAATTAAGAGGATTTCTACATGCAATTATATATTTCTCAAAAGGTACTGAACTTCAAATAAAACTAAAACTTTCAAACAAAAATACAAAACTTTTTATTGTTGGTATCCCAAGTGTACACGTGCATGTTAACTACACATTAAGAAGAAGATGTTTCATATACGAATGTGCCAATTTTTGTGATTACTTCGTTCCAAACCAGTAAGGTTTTAAGCTAATTCTCAAAATCAATAAAGAACAACATTTGAGTAATGGAATGGGGTGCAAACTGTCGAGGAACCAAAGGAAGGAAAAGTAACAGATGCAAATTGATAGAGATACTTGGAAGTGTAGTTTCAATGTTTTTGGGTGCTCATGAATATAAATCAAAGTGCTGTATAGTTTGAGGGAAAAATTTCTGCCTGAGGAAAAACCCTCAGGACCAGCCTATCTAGCATTATTAAGAGTATTGTTCTTTTTAAAATATGTTTTTTCCTATTTTAAAAAAAAGCTATATAAGAACTTTACGGTCTCTCTTCAAGGTGGAACCATCTACAGGAAAATACTTACCAAAGATTTCAAATCATAGATTCGAAATTTTGAGAGAATTAATATGAAATTGGAAAACTAGCTGACGAAATGTTAAAGATATTTTGATAAAATATTAGAACTAAAGCCAGTTTACATGGACGAAAATTGCCGGCAATATACCGGATTGGATCCTCTTTCAACCCATTTACATGACGACCCGGCATAATGCAGGGTAGAAACGCAGGCTTGATTTTTGTACCCGCATTGGAGAAAGGGAATTGGGGGTAAAAAGCCGGAGAGTTTTCTAACTTTCCCATGATGCATTGCGCTAGAGATTCATTTATTCAAAGATGGCTGTTGTTGTCGAATGCACGTTGGTCAACCGAAGATACAATTACTCAAATTACAATTTTGAATGCTGAATGATGTAGATAATTTTACTTGAAATATTTGTTTTATAATGTGTAGATTCAAATGCAGTTTAGTATTTTATTCTTAAATGTTGAAATAGCTAGAATGATTCTTGAAAATTGCTTCAATTTGTGGGACCATGATGACCGCATTCGTGTTAGACTCTATGCCGGTGAACGCTGCCTTGCAAAGTGCGTTATCGAACGACATAGTGGCCTAACACCCGGAGTTGCAGTTTCGTATCATGGACGATCCAATTTGCTACGCATCGAGGGTAATCTCAATAACAACAGGTACGTTCATGAAGTGATACAGCCCGAAGTCGTTCCCTTTCTTCAAGGCTCACCTGGAGCTATCTTTCAGCAGAATAATGAACACCCACAGGTTGCAAAGACTGTCCGAGACTTCTATTCAGCCCAACACACGCAACTTCTTCTTTGGACTGCTTATTCACTGGATATGTCGCCTATTGAGCACCTGTGGGATTTGGTTGTTTGACGTCTCGCTCGTGATCCGTGTCCTGCAGGTTCAAAAGCCGAACTTTTGCTACGCATATAAGCAGTATGGGGAATTCTCTTTCACAAGCAGACATTCAAAATCTCTTTGACTCCCTGCCACGTCGTATAGCAGCACTTATTGGCTACACCAAATACCGATTTCGAACACTTAATATTGTTTTTTTTTCTTTGAAAATTTCGTCATTCATTTGTACTAATACAAGTCGTTTATGCATTAAATTTCCTTTAATTCTGATGATTTCTTCATGGTATTGCAAATTTTACAAACAGCAGTTTATTATTCAACTACAGTTCATGAGATCGCTACCTGAAAATTAATTTTTCATGCCAATTTTAGTTATTTTAAGCACTACATCAGAAAATGTGAGAAGGTTTTCTCAGTTACTTTCGTTATGAGAATAAGAATGAAATCAAATCCCTTTTTTTCCTTTTAAGAAAGATTTAAAACATCAAAAGTGTATATTTAAAGTAATACTACATGCACACGAATTTACTTTATTTTACAGTCTGATTTCTTAAGTATTTATTTTTAAAAAATGAAACAAGCATACGAATCAATTAATGAAATCTATTTATTGTTCCCCCCCCCTCGTATGTTAACAATTTCTTTCAGTCTATTTATGGTCAATTTTTTTGAGATTCTGATGTAATTTAATTTTTTACCATTTCTACTTCCTTGTTTTTTGCAGGATTGGGTTTTGGATTTGGAACCTCTCTTTTACCTGCCATAGTAAGCCTGTATTTCAAAGAAAATTTAACAAAAGCATCTGGCTTGGCATATGTTGGATCTTCTTTTGGAGCAGCTATAATACCGCCATTTGTAGAAATAATTCTCAAAATTTACGGTCTTTCGGGAACTTTTCTGATTTTGGGAGCACTGACTCTAAATAGTGCAGCTGTTGCCATTCTTCTGAAAATTCCTGACTCTGAAATAACTGAAAAAGAGGTTGAGGCAACAAAAACTGACAAATCAGAGTCTTACAAATCTTCAATGTCGTCAGAAACTGACGGTGCTTTTAGGTGGACTAAACATGTAAACAAGAAATCCTCAAAAATCCAAGTGTCTAGTATTAAAACACATGGTTTTGTAAATAATGGCTATGATGCCGAAGAAAGTGTTTCCTCCTCTATATTTCGAAAAAGAGTCGATCATCGGATATCCATTTTCAGGCATAATGTCAACTCTGATATACTACCAGGAACTCCAATATTACTCGATGTCCATGCATTGGATATTAATTCTTCGATTCATATCGACTTTAAGCAGACTTTAAAAATCGATGAAAAATCAAAGACTTCTCCGATGATGCCCACCGTGGTTGACAAAAAAGAACACAAACCATTCTTAGGATCTTTTCATATATTCTACGACCTCACATTTATTTGTATAATGTTAATTCAAAGCATATTCACTTTAAAAATGACCATTATCTGGACAGTCATTATCGATTACGTACGGGACAAGGGCATTGAAAGAAGTAAAGAAATTTACTTCATGATATGTCTTCCATTATCGGATATGATTGGACGTCTTGGATTAGGCTTTGTAGTGGATAGTGGTTTCATAACATTACCCCATTATTGCGCTATCTGCTACTTTCTGATGGGCTTAGCAGCTTGTTTCATGATATGGTCGCAAAGTTTTGCTTTCCTCATGATGTCTCTTTCCATGCTTTCTTTGTTAACAGGTGGAATAATGATAACATTTCCTGGAATGATTATCGATTTCATGAAAAGTGATGATGTAACTATTGCGATGTCGTCCAGAATGATTCTATTTGCTCCATTCAGTTTAACGATATCACCTTTAATAGGTAAGATTCAGCAATATATTCTCAAATAATTTTGAAATTTTGTACATGAATTCACAAACGAATCACTAAAATACACGTAAAAAACTTTTAAAAATATAATCAACGGAATAAACCGATAAACCTAGATTGTATTTTAAATTCCTACTATTAGCTCACACTCTCTCCCTATATACGAGTATATAAATATTCATATCTTGTTCAAATTTTCAATCGCAAATAAAATACTTTCTGTTCATCAAATCAAGTTCAGATAATTTTTTTAAAACTTGTAGTGGATGACACTTGATGTTCTTACAGGTTTTTCAAATATTAATTCATTAATTACAGGTTAATTAATTAAATTAAATTAAATACTGGTTTTCGAAGCCAACTTAGATTCGTCACCATTTCTGTTACAGTGTAACTGTTAAAACAATGACAAAAAGTTGGTAATATATATATATATATATCTTGTGTTCAAATTTTCAATCGATAATAAAATACTTTCTATTTATCCATTCAAAGTAGGAATGGACATAAAAAATTTTATATTAATTGTTATACCTCAAATTGTACTTGACTGCTATTCCGGTAAATATAGTAGAAAAAATTTGAGAAGACAAGCAGAAATCCTATAGGATTAACATTATGTTCACGAATTTTTAATGGCTAATAGTGGGAGACTTAAGATTACTACGATTAGTTTCATTAAAAATTAGTGATTTTTAGCGCATTTTTCACGTAGTGTAAAAAAAAGCGCTATTAGGACGCAAATTTCGTCTTCGTCCTCATCTGCGTCTTCGTTCCATATTTTGTCGTACCTTTTACTCAGCCAATAATTAACCGATTGACCTCGGGTTTTCGGCATTTGGTCGCATTTTTGCCCTAGATGAGCTGAATCATATTTAAATTTAATAATTTAAAATTTTTTAAAGCATAGTACACTATTTTCTGTTAGTAAAAAGTTCAATAGTTGCATTATTGTAAAATACAACATGTGAAAAACGCGCTAAAATTACTTGGCCATGCCAATGATTGATATCTTGTAGTCTTCTTTATATACACAAATTCAGTTCAACTCATGCTCAGACTTAAGAATAATCCCCTTAAATACACTCTTTAAACTAAATTCAGATATGAAAATACGCTTGAAAAGCATTCAATGAAAAAAATATAAGCATTCGCAAAATCCATGAAGAAAAAATCTCATCCACACGGTATATAAACCACACTGCCAAAACCCATCTTTCGCATCGTTAATTCAAACACACATAATATTGCTTTCTATCGTGTGCGTGCGTGCGTGCGTGTGTGTGTGTGTGTGCGCGCGTGTGAATATCCTATCTCTTTCCAGATCAGGGGTCTTCTTCTTCACCCCTTCTTCAGTAACATTTCTTTGTGCTTATTCCATCCCAGTTTTAGATTTATTCTTCATTCTAGAAACTCAATTTAATAGGCATTACTTTATATAATAAACACTGGCCGAAATGTATCGCTGGTTACTCTAATAAATAGACTTGTGCATTTTTAGAGATGAACAGATTTATTGGGATATAGATTATAAGTAAATTACAGTTGAAAAAACTAAAAAACACCCTTTTATAGTTAATCGAACTAAGTTGTAACTTAATCTTTTTATTTCCAAATCTGGAAATGGAATCTGGAATTATTCGCCAAATCTGGAAACGGTATAATGAATTAGTCGCCAAATTTGGAAATCGTTATTCCTGATGATCCTGATAAGGACAATGAAGCAAAATTATGAAATTATTCTATTGTCATCGGTCCTGGACAAGTGAGCAAAATTTCGAATTAATCTGACCTTTTAAATTGGGTAAAAATGGAGTTCAAAGATTCCGTTACATGCAAGTGAAGTTTATAAAAGGTCTTAAAAGCATGAAGTGAATAAAAAGAATAAGACATAGCTTAGAAATCATAATACATTGAACTCCTACAAGCATTTCTTTGTCAAGTTTGGACTCAAAATACATTTTATTACAATGTGTTACATTTCGCTTGAATTTCGGTAAATTTCTTTTACCCAGCCACTGTAGTTATCCTTCTTTATTTATTATTATTGCGTATGAATTTTTTGTGATTCTGTCGATAAATTGTAAGTCAAGGTATTAAAGTTATTTTTTCTTTTTTTTCCAGGTTTCTTCAGAGGAAAATTAGGATCATATGATGGCATATTTTACATTGTAAGTACTTTAAGTTTAGTAAGCTGTACCTTGGCAATGCTTATTCCCCATTTAGCTCGACACCGGGACGAAAAATATCATGATGCTGAAAGATAAAGCAAAATAATAGTGTGGAAGATAAGACTACTGTATATGATAAAGTTTTCCACATATTTTGGAGAATGTCTTAAAGAAGAAACAAATAAATAGGAAATAGTATAATTTCTATGTGAATATCTGGGAAACATCGCAAATAACAAATAAAATTATTTTTAGTGGGCAGAAGAATTACATTCACATATTTTTTCTTACAAAGAAATAGACAGCTATTTTATATTTATCATGGAAGATAAGCTGCCATTGATGGACAAAGATGGACAGGTTCTTAGATACTTGGAATCTATTCAGTGAGCGATGTTAGCGAACTAAAAAAAATATGTGTAAAATTTTGTATGATAGCAAATCGCTCTTCATGGACTGATCTACGTAGAAATGTCTTTCATATTAATTTTTGAATTCTTGATACAAAATAAATTGTTTTTAAAGCTGTCAGAGATTATAAGAGTATCAATGCAATAAAGAAGAAGTTTTTACAAATTATACTTATTAAGGCTACTACTGTTTGTTTTCATATTTTTGAATGATAAACATAAATATACAAAGAGGGGAAAAAATCAAATAAACTATATAAAAGAAATCTTGCACATTTGGAAAGAATTAAAAGGGGCTATTATTTTTATCACGTTTTTTCTATAGCCAACGATATTTATAAGGACAGTTGAATTAATCATTTTAAAAATGTATCAAAGAAGCCATAAATTCGGTCAATACAACATAGAATTTTGGAAGTTATATTATCCAAATGATATCAAGTAATATATATAAAAAAAATAAGTTAATTCCTACTTAGGTCAACAAAGAAAATTTTTAATTTTGTTACTATTTATTAAATAGTTACAATTAATATAAATATGTGCATATACACAGATCACAATATTAAGTGAGAAAGTAGAAGGTGGTTTTCCTTGCAATTTTGCATTTTCTTTTCTACAAGTATATATAATGTCGGACCATTTTTTGTTTGTTTGTGTTACCATTTATTCATTCCTTAAATTTAATTATTCTAATAAAATTGTATAGTAAAAAAGAAATCACGTTCTCAGAAACTAGGCTATCCCAAATGGGATTCGAACCCACGACAATTGGATAAGAAGGCATTGCGCTACAGGGACACAAAACAAATTTCCTTTCTATATATATTGTTGGACTATTATTTTTGTTTGTTACTATTTATTCTCTATTCTAATTTAATTATAAAATTAATATTTGAAAAAACTGTCTTAACATCAAGTGCATCCACTACAAGTTTTAAAAAATGCGTTTTGACTTGAATAGATAAATAAAAAGTATTCTTTTTAACGATTGAAATTTTGGACTATATATATATATATAGGTAGATAGTGAACTGATAGTAGGAATTGACAAAAAGAACAACTACAGTCAGAAAACAAAAATATCTAATAAAAAAATTTTCTTGGTATTTTTTTTCAGTTTAATGAAAGTTCATTTTTATATAAGGAGCACATAAATTGGAGGATTTATTTCGGTAACAAGAACATTTAATAATTGTAAAAATATGCTGATATAAATATATTTTGTTTATTATTTACTTCTTAATTTTTTGAACTTAGAAATAAATTGATTAATCTCTAATAAAACAAAATGCAAAACTAGATAGTGAAAAAGGAATCACCAGCCAAAATTAAATCACTTTAAAGGTTGAAATACTGCTGTATTTTAAAACTGATTAAAAATTTTTTATAAATATATATTTAAAAATATACTCAGTGGTCAATCATTGTTGCTGATCACTCCAAGGCCTAGTTCTTTATTTTTGATTTCATCCCCCAGAGCAAAAATTTGTCCTTGACCTCTCTAATCATTTTACCACCCTTAATAGTCCTCTTACATACCTCGATCATTTGAACTAGAATTTCTGTAACATAGAACTTGTAACATTCAATGTTACTGACATTAAATGCTGTTATTTTAATTTTGTTTGTACGTAGTAAACTTTTTTGTTTCATTGGTATTGCCTCATTTATTTAGAAGAACTGAAAATATAAAAGGTAAGTTTTATAAAATTTATATTTTTTTAAAAGCAAGCCAAACTCACAATTGACTGCAAAGTGGTCTATTTTGGCTTTTCAGGGAGGAATTATAAATTTATAGTATTGAGGTATGTGAAAACAATATGAATTAGCTTAGAATTTAATGTGTCCCAGATAGAATTTAATGAAAAGTATTTAGTGAGTAAATAAATATGTGATTACATTTTTATATGCTTAATATTTTAAGTATTTTATAGGGAATTTTTGGTTGTTTCTCTGAATACACGTATGGTGTGTTCGTTACCGAAAACTATATGTAAAGAAATTAGCAGCCAAAATTTTTTTCATTTTAAAATGAAGTGGTTAAATTTGATATTTAGGTCATGATTTAGATCAAAATTTATTAGCTCTCAAATATTTTTTTTTATGATTTTTAAGAATTTCCTGATATTTTCGTATTAAATTAATTTTTAAGAATTTTATTCCGAAATGTAACGGATATTACAAGAATGAGTCACAAAACTGTCTTTTTGTGTTAGTATTGTATATGGTTGATCAGGAAAAGTAAAATCTAGAAATACGTCAGACAGGTGGCATTAGAAACAACAACAACAACAAAATCTAGAAAATTGACAAATTGCAAAGAACTGATTTGAGTAACTTAAAAGCTTTCAAAAGTATCTAATTATGTATTTAATGCACATATTTCTATTTTCTTAATATATTTTTAGAATTTAAAATAAATATAATGTTAGGTTACTCGTACATGATCAGATTTCATCTTTCTTACGTAAGGTACAATAATAAACGAATCATGAAAGTTAATAAAATATTAAAAGAGTTTGATTGCTTACAGTTTTCTTAAATATTTTAAAATTTACTTTGAACTCTTTAAAAATATTAGGTAATGAATTACACAGCTGATGAAAAAAAGTTATCCCGTTTTAAATTTTGGATAATTAGTTGAAAAAAAACTTCTCAATCCCAAGTGTCCCTATTTGTTTTCTCAATTTTACAAAAAATTGTTCTGTTTGTGTATTTTTTTTCACTACTCGTAAGCTTACACGCTTTTCAGATAAAATTTGTTTTGTCTTATTGTTTTCATAAAAACAGATGTTGTTTAAGATAAAACAAGACAAAAAACAGCTGGGTCAATCGTGTGTGATTTTAGGATTTCCATATAAGATAAAATAAATTGGAAAAAGAACGAGATAATATAGCCGAAATAGATTTTTTTTTTGTGAATTTAAGCACCTATTTAAAAGTCATCGAGAATATTTCACAAAAAACTGAAAGAAAAGCATTACGCTTAAAGGTTTTAAATAGTTTAATTGATAGCTGAATTTACGTATTACGTAATAATTGGAAAGTAAATACTTATTTGGTTACTTGAACCGCGACCTCCGGATTGAGCAAAGAATATCGCTTCCACCTTTTGATCTTCGTATGAAATAATTGCGTAACAAATTCAACAAAGACGAAGTGATTTCTTAGCAAATTTTATGATTACAGAACGGTATATAGTTCAAATAAAATTATGGCTCAAAATTGGGGTCAGTGTGTTATTACTTTTAATAAGAAGGTTCAACATATTGAATGTATACACAGTCGGACACCGATTTAACGAATTGATCGAGACTGAACATATTGTTCGTTGAATAGAGATTATTCGTTATATTGAGGTCCAAACAATGTACAAATTTTTTCCACTTACCTTTCAGAAATTTTATAATAAGCAACTATAGAAAAAATATTCATAGTTAGAAATTACACGCTTTTTTATTCAACAGCTAAAAATACTGTTAGTGGATAACTAAGCACCAGTTAATTGGAGTATTTAAAATACTGACTAATCGATGTTTTACAACAGGGGTTGGCAACCTTTTAGCTTTGGCGTGCCAAACCAATCTACCAATATGATTCATCGTGCCACACATCGTGCTTCCTTCATTACAGTTAAATAAAAATTTTAATGTGAAACTAGTACTACTCTACTCTAGTAGAGCTTGTATATTTTTACTTTCATATCACAAAATCAGGAGTATAATTTGTGACGTTCAATTTGACATGATTTGTAACATTCATACGGACTCAAAATATTTTTCATAAGACGAAAGATTTTTTTAGATGTGTAGAATCAAAAGTAGAGCAAAGTACATGTAATTTTCTCTTTTCAAACCATTAAATCTCTCCAGCAATGTCATTAAATAATTTATAAAATATCTGTAAATTTATTTTTCAAGTTATCTTTCATATTTTTTCGTTATTCCGTGAATGTCCATAATTCTGACGATGTTTATCAAAAAGAGTCCATTACAAATATATCAATTTCCATCCACTCAAAAATGGACAAATTTGTAGAGTATTGCAGAGTGCTAATGAGAATTGTACCGCATGCCACATGTGGCACGAGTGCCAAAGGTTGCCGACCCCTGCTTTACAATCTTTTTTATACCTGGCTCGAAGGGGGAGAAAGAAGAAAATATTGCATCATTTACACCCTGTTCCATAAGATAATTTTAACAGTTTCCGCACACACACAAGCAATGTAAAACATTAGAAAATTCAACAGATTTGACAAGAGTTTCATTATTATATAATTTCTGCATCAGAATCGCTATTCTCATTAGCTCCGACAAATCAACAATTTCCTTAACTTCAGTTTCACAGATTGACAGTTCGTCATCAAATTTAACACAATCGTTAAAATATTCCCTACGTTGTGGAGTGGGATGAGATAAATAAAGAATTTCCTGTCCTATTCAAAACTTACACGTTAGGTGGCACTCATATGTCATCTGCACCCTTTTCTATCAAAAATTACCACTTATAAGAAAATTCTTTTTTTATGTTCCGGAGGGAAAAAAATATACTTTGATAAAAAAAAATAACAACTATTCAGCTTTTGAAATAATTTGTTTATTAAGGGTTTATTATTCTTTAAATAAAGGTTTTTGCCTTCATTTTAATCGGGGAAGGAGAAAAATTCGTTAAATAATCGAAATCGGGTTCAGATCGTTATATATATCCAATCAACGTAGTATCAGAAGTAGCAGGCGTTGAAACCCAACATAACTTATGTAGCTTTGTTATGATTTGAAGGTTATAATTTTTATAACTTATTAGGTGGAAGATAATTATGTACCAACCATGATAATGATGAGAAAACAGCTGGCGTGCGCTTTATTGTGTAAACTAAAAAAGAAAATGCAAAAAAATCATCTATAAAAGTTTTATATTTTTAGAGAAGAGGATTCCCTATATTTTTCTAAAAATTCAATTGATTTTTAAGCTAAGGATTCATACGGATAGAGAAGTTTTAAATACATGTGATAAATTTAATGTAACTACTTTCAGAAAGTCACAAACAAATTTAAAAAATTACTCGATTCAAAAGTGAAATTGCCTTTAATTAAAAGAGACAGAATTATAAAAATAATAGAATTTAAACGTTTGCGAAGAAATTATTTGAATTTATTTACAAATATATGTATGAAATAATTTGGCTATTTATTCAAAATATTTAATTAAAATTCATTTTTGAAATATTTCTTAATTTTGTTACTGATTTGAAAGTACTTGAAGCTATATAAATTGATATTATACTTTTCGTAATATTTTTCTTGAACACACAGGAATAATGTACGCTTATTGTACAGGTTGTAGCATCCAGTCAAAAATATTCCTTCTAAATAATTTTGTACATTGAATCAAAATTCTGAAAGTATAAAATAATTACTGAATTTTCTGTCTATCTTCAAATAAATGAAACGTGATTTAATATTGCTTAATAATTACTTGGAAAAATTCTGCCAATCCGGTATTGTGGTTAGCGACGCTGTCTGCTGTATCGTAGGGCCTGGGTTCGAATCCCGGAGAAGGCATGGATGTTTGTACATGTATAGTGCCTTTGCGGTATGGGGGTACTGTAAATATCCGTCGAACTGCAAGTCCTCTCGTAAAGTTGGTGGAAGGGGAAGAAAGGAGGTCCCTGATCCCCCACGGTATTCTCCCTTAAAATTGAGGTAGTACCGAGCTAAATCGTACTGTCACCTGTATGGTGCTCAAAGTCACAGCTAACGACATGCGTGCATCTGGTCCCTTGCCATGATGAATTTCGTGGGCCTGGATCTGACGCAGTCGAGATCAGGTGGTATAAGAAACAAAAACAATAAATTTTGTTTCATTTAAAGTTGTAAAAAAATCAATATTCTACTATTCAAATAAAGAGAGACGTGACAAATCTCTCCCTTCAAAATGCAGATTTATTCTGAAATAAAAAAATAGTGAGATTAAACTCTTCAAAAGCAATAAATTGGAAGCGAGTGCGTTGGCAATAGTGTAGACACAACAAAAAAGGAAATTTTTGCTTCAAAGTCAAAAATGTAAGCTATTAATTATAAGATTACAGTGAAATATTTTTTTTTACGTACTCTATTTGACAAATCACAAAATTATTTAAATAAAACGTACATATTTATTCTTTCATAATATCAACAACATTGGTTGGTTCAAGTTTTGTAGCTTCATATACGTGACAGGATTCAAAAACAAAATGTTTGCTGTTTAAATACTTTGTTGCTCTCTGCTTTTTTTAATTAGAATTCCCTATCTTTTCTACGGTCTGCCCTGTGAAGAATTTTTTGAATTATGATCGAGTAATAAGATGTGACGCGGATCTCGTCATTTTGAAAGACGATCCAGTGATGACAGGGACGACATATGAGTAGGACATCTTTCACTTTTAGTCACTTAAGACTGATTCTCAGCTTTAACAACTGCCTTAAGGCTTCTGTGTTTCGGCTCTTTCAAATTTATGAATTTGATGTGGATTCTACGGAATGTGTTTCAAGCATAGATTAGTACATGTATCGGCAACCTTTTAGCTGCGGCATGTCAAACCAATCTATCAATATGATTCAGCGTGCCACACAGAAGGGCATTTTTAAAATAATTCTATAAATAATTAGTTATTTCATAGAATAACTACGTAAAGTGTCCAATTTTTCATCAATTATATACTTTAACTTACTTTTCTAGTTATTTCATGAAATGCCTGAATTATACACTTTAAAGGAAAGAAATACAATTACAAAAGTTAAGTTACAAAATGTCTGGGTAACAAAAATTTTAAGAAATAGGAAAATTACAAATCTTGGTGGAATTGCTCGAATTGTTCCTTAGAACAAAAAGCGCTTTTCCACATGCGTTACATAAGTGTATTGTCATTTTTTTTTTTGTTCTCTTCTTCATCACAAAAGATAAAAACGTATCAGATTCGATTCATTGGCGCATTCATCGGTTTCCGGCAAATATTCTCATTCAGTATCACTTTCGTTGGAATTATGCTAGTGCTTCTCAAACTTTCAATACTTGCGACCCATTATTCAATCACAATTTTCCTCGCGCCCCCCTCCATACAATAACAATGTATTGAATTCAATAATACTATACTTTTACGCTATGGCTACAATACTACTCTTACCTCTTAAGTACCACCGGCGTATATAAACGTTTTGCTCAGCCAAGTATTAATGTCCATGGACGTATATAGGTCTTTCCGAAGCACGATTTTTTCTGTGCACTGCCATCCATAAAATTATTCCGAAGGCTTTGGAATGCATTATAAGGACATTGAGAGTGTTTGCGAAGGATTTACGTGTTTCAGAAGATTTCTTATTTATTCCTCTTCTCCCACCTCCCATATATCACGTACGTGCGCTACGTGGAAAACGATGGCATTGGAGAGCGAATCGGGTAACTTTCAATAGGCAGTTAAAGCGATTAATTATAAAGCATACGAATTATCAAGATGAGTGTTAATTTTTGTATATAATTGTATATACGATAAGTCCATGGAGTCATTGGTAATTATTAAACTTTAACTTAGTATATTTAAATTAAATATCAAATACATTTTGCAGTTCTGATACATTTATAATTGCATTATATCAGTGTAAATGTGTAATTTATATTTTCTATAATGTCAGAATGTATTTTGTTTGTTTACGTTCAGCAAATTAATATTTTTTAAAAAATAATATTTTGCTTTCGACTTTTCAATGGGCTCGCGCCCCCTTCGTAAAGTTATCACAGTTTGAGAACACAGTTGAGAAACGTTGAATTAAGTAAACTTTACAAAGTGAAACGAAGCAGGAACGAACGTAAATCTTAGTTGGCGTCAAAAGGAAAAGTGAAATGTGCGTCGTAATGTCAAACGCTTAGCATGTTCAGAAATCCCAGATTTCTGGGGATATTAGAAAACTCGAAGTCTGGTACGCAAGGAGTTAACATCGTACTATAAAGCCATACGACGTCTACTGGTGACGGCCCTCGTAATTTTGAACCGCAATCAAGATATAAAGAGGACATTGGAACTAGCATTTTTCTCTTCAAATTTTTACAACACTTCAACGTGAGGGCTTTGAACCTCGCGACTCATGTAATGCGCATCAACCCCTCTACTCAGCGAGTTCTTAGTAGCTCCAGGAATCCACTGCTCGATAACTTCGGTCATATATTCGCGATCATGGCCAAATGAATACTGCGGCCATTGTATTGGATGGCGGGGGAGTGCTATTTCACAAAACACTATAAAATATGAATATCTTAAAAACACAAAACGTTTTTTATGACTATGCTTGCTTAGTTCTCATTATCCCGACCCATGTCGTCTAGAGGAGCTGATTCACGTTATATATCTCATGACTCAAAATTCTCGCGTTGCCGTGGTGGGGAAGTTAGAAGAAGGAGTTCCAGCTCAGGCATCATCCTCGGTACATGACTGCTATTCAGAATTTTGAATTCCGACGTTTTACTCATCATGTTTCTTCTAAATGAAACATTTTAAGCTATTGACCCATCTGGATGTCCTTCCAAAAGGATCAATTACATACACAAAAAAATTGCACAGGAATGCGATAAAGTGCGCAATTAATATTTTCTCCAGTAATTGTTTATTTAATAATAAAATATTCTTATTTGTGTATATATATTTTTTTCTTTTGCAAATAATTACTTTTTTTTTTTACTTTTACAGTTTTATGTAAAAAAGTTATATATTTAATTTCAGATGACAGATGCTATTTTTTTACCATGTTTTTATTAACTCGCTTTCTGGTCTGTCCGGGTGAAATTTTGTTATTTATTTTAAACTAACTTCCCGATAAGCTAGAGACTTGAGCTTTAGACCATAGCTCAGAAGCTGATAACAATGCATGAAAATGTAAAAAAAAAAGTAGTTCTAGTCCCGAACTCGGGCCCCCATTTCGACAGACCACGCTTTTACCCCAATGACATTCATTTCTCGTTATAATCATTTTATTCTTTATTAAGAATTATTTTTTTACTTTTTAGTTCGATTCAGTATAAAAGCGTGTTTTTTAGTTTTTTTCAAACTATAATTTACTTTTCATTTTTTAGTTCGGACTACAATAAAAGCTTTTTTTTTAGTTTTTTAAACTATCATTTATTCATTGTTGAATTTATCCTTCAGTTTGATATTTGAAGCTGGGATTACGTGGCTGTGGAATTAGTCTTGCTCTTCAATGGATATTAATTAACGGGTCTGAAGTGTATTTATTCTCTCCGTTTACGAGGCCCCGGATCGTTATATTAGATTCAGTCTCTTTTGAACAGGTCAAACAAATTAAAGTGTGTAAAGAAGAAAAAGTTCGAATTACAAAAATTTTTAGTGTATCCTGTTTTTTTTTACAGATTAAATATTATAAAATTCCTCCTTTTTGTTTTTCTTTTCTTTTTTCCCATTTTCATCCATTGTCATCCACTTCCGAGCTATAGTCCGAATTTCAAGTCTCTAGCTCCTCGGAAAGTCACACAGTTTAAAATCAATTACAAAATTCCACCCGGATAGACATTAAAAAAAGCGAGTTATTAAAAACATGGTAATATTAAGTATCGATCGTTTCTTCACCTTTTAAACGTGTTCCTTTCATGTTAATGGCCTAAATTCATGTGACGTCACGATCACGTGAAAACTGTGTCACGTGATTACGCTGCCGTTTGTTTACTACCATCGCTAGGACTATTTTGCTATCACAGTTTCACATTGCACTTTTAAAAATGTCTCATTTTGCTAAAATGGTTGTTCAATCAATAAATGAAAATATGATTGACGAAAAAAATCACTTTTTTTCATATACCAGGGCAAAATATCAGTGTTTTGAAAGCATGTTGAAACGTGAGGATTATAAACCATCTCCTCCCTATTTATTATGTATGCAATTACTTTGAAGAATATTTTCAATACCGACGCCAGCTTAAACCAAGCTTTATTCTCACTATTGTTGTTTTCACAAAAGAAACCTGTTCTAAAAGGATTTTGGAGAGGTGTAGACTTTCACAAACATGTAAATACTTCAAAGCAATTTTTTTATTTTAAATAAAATTATATTTAGATCATACATAAGAAAGTAAAATATTTTAGTTAACTTAAGCAAATTTTTGTTTATTTTAAATGAAGTTATATTAAGAACATATAATGTTTAATTAACTCAAGTTTTACTTATTTTACGCATCTTCAGAGTAGTAACAGAGGTACTTAAGTATTTAATTATCTAATATTCGAACACAAGAATATGTTTATAGATAAATCAAACTATTATTTTTTATAAACTATATGTAATTCAATAAGAAGAAAAATATATTTAAGACTAAAGATAATTAAATTTCTGATAATTATTGCACCTTTTCTGATGAAACATTCCCTTAATATTGTATAATAATTTTTAAAAAGTAGATCAACGTATATATTAAAGGCACTTTATACAAAGACAATTAAAAAAAAGTATTCAATTTGTCATAAAAAATTGTAATGCGAACTTTTAATATAGTTCATACTAGCATTAATAACATTAATTTGTGATCCAAGTGTCGCATACCCATGCATTATATTTAGTATCCCAGATATAAAAGTGCAATTTCCAATAGAAAACTATTCAGTTCTGCAAAGCATTGTACTAACGAGTAAAATTACAAACACATGTTTGTTTATTTAATGCATGTTTTTTTTTTCAGGAAAGTTACAATTTTTTGCAATTTTTTTTTTCGATACTTAATATAACAAGGTTTTTAAGCATTCTGTACACATGCATGACTGAAGGTAACTCTTTATTAATTTTAATGTGCTTAAAGAGCACTTGCTACAGTGACTGCAACTTAGAGAAAAGTATTAAAACAGTTAATACATGTAGAAATAACTCATTATAATCATTTAGTTAATTATTAGCCCTGATTATGTACTTTATATGTAGTTAAATAACTCATAATAATGGATAATCACATTACAATGAATATATCCTGAAAATTATATGTTAATATGAATCATTGCTTTAACTAAAAAATGAAATAGTATTTTCTTTTATTACTTTAGACAATCATTTGAAAAAAAAAATTTCAAACATTTTTAAAGAATAATTACTAAGTAAATCAGACAGTCAAAGATGGAGAATGTTATTTTATTAGAAACATTTCAAATATCTTTAAATGCTCCATAATATTGTAAAACACATACATATATATAAAGTATTTATATGCAATACATTGTAAAAACAAAATTCATTTTCATTCAGTAACTGTTCCACAGTAAAATAAAATATTCATTCGAATTTTAAGTGAAAGTAGGCAAACTTGATGTAAATATAGTGTTAAAAAATTCATTTTCATGACAGGATAAATACCATATCAACTCTAATATTTTATGTACAAAAAAAAGGGGGGGGGAGGCGATGGAAATAAATACACTTTCACCAAAGAAAAATTATCTACATTTATCTAAATCTTTACCTAATAATCTATATAAACAGGCTTCAAGAAACAAACGTTTTTGCAAGTTTAAAATGTACTTCAAAAAAAATAATAATAAGATTACAACAAATCATCAAATTAAATTTGATCATTTCTAAAAATTGTTGCCTTTTGCGATGGTATCATTCCCCTTAAGAATATTTTATTTTTATTTAAAGAAAGAAATGACATCAATTTTTAACAGTAAATAATAATTATTAATAATTTAGAAATCAATAATTTGTGAAATGTAAAAATCAAAGAAAAATTTATTTAATTTTTGTAAACATTCCTTTCACAAATTATCATCAAATTGTTTTTCTTCAGAATAAATATTTTCTCTTGACTTTGAATTATGAATTAAAATTATAAACAGACATTTTTTTATATTATATACACTTAACTGACTCTATTTGATAATAATAGTGAGTTCTTTTTAAGGAAACGATACAATTGTTATTCGATAGTCAAACAGTTTCAAGTTTTTTTTAAAAGAAGTTGTATTGATCCTATATACTGTAAGCCATTCTTGCGCAAAAATATATAATTAATAACTACTAAATTAATTAAGAATTAAAATATCTATTAGCTGTGTACCAAGTGCTAGGATCCCAACCTAAATAAATATACCAGCTAACACTATTTAAAGCAGATGAATACCTAATTAGATAAATAAATCAGAATAAAGCAAAAATTATATCAAAGAGTTGTTGAGAGTTTTTCCTAACAAATATATACACTAGAATAATGAATAAAATAGAATATCATATATTTTAATTAGATAAATTAAAGCTAAAGAATGTCAACAACTTGCATATTGGATTCTACCACAGTATTGAAAAGCACGTGCAATTGTTGCCCAATTTGTCACGTGATTACTCGCTTGGTCAGTCGCGAATTTCCCCCATTCGCATCATCATTTCTAAGCGTATTGCTTTATAAAAATAAAAAATATTTAGCAGTTAGAACGCAAATTATTTTTTTTCACATGCTGAAACCTTTTTTATTATTTTCATTTTCAGAAAAATGTTTATATTATGGTTAGAAATTGCTAACACATACCCACCCTCCACTTTCTCAGATATAGAACACTTCTTTTGTTTGTTTTATTTCTTTTAACCGCAAGTGTATTTTATACTTGCATATATAATTAGCGTTAAATTCAAAACACTTTAGGGTTACACCTTATTCTTTTAGTCGCCAAATCTGGAAATGATGTATGAAATTAGTCGCTAATCTGAAAATGGTATATGGAATTGGTCGCCAAATTTAAAAATGGAAAATGCAATAAGCCGCCAAATCTGGAAGTGGAATATGGAATTGTTGCCAAATCTGATTATCCTTATTCCTGACGATCCTGAAAAGGACAATGGAACAAAATAATGAAATTATTGTATTGTCATCGGTCCTTGACAAGTGTGCAAAATTTCGAATTTATCTGACCTTTTAAAGTGGGTAAAAATCGAGTTCCAAGATTCCGTTACATGCAAGTGAAACTTATAAAAGCGTGTTAAAAAGCCAGTAATAGAGCCTGCAGACTAAAGTGATCATTTTAGCCCAACAATAAGTTACGTGCTTGAGGAACGAAAGGTACCGAGATCGAATCACCTTCAAATTAATTGACTAAAAACATGTGATTATGGCGTCACCTTATTTTATGAACTGATTGGTTGAATATGTGGGATTTCAGTTTTCATGTGACTTTGACGTCACTTTCCTCTCTTACCGTATGATTTAATAGAAAGATCATATTTCTAAGGTTTTATTTCACCAGTAAATCACATATGGATATTTATAATGAGCAGGAACTGAGGAGAAACAGCACGCAAGCTATATCTTAAAGCAATTATAAAATGTTTTATGCATTAAGTATATTTATTTATCTTTAATAAGCAGCAATTAATTGAATTCCTTTTTTCATTGAATAGTTTTAAATTACTAAATAGCCTTAGTTATACTTGGTTGTTTTTTTTTAAATTATAAAATGTTCAAGAATTCCCGACGAGAGAAAAATTGAACTAAGTTCAAAATTCTTATATGGTGTAGTATAAAAGGTGGGTAAATATAAATTACTACTTCAACAGTTTTCTTGGCAAAATGTTTCTCGTTCATTGTAATACATATCGCCTATGTATATAATATTAATTTAAATGAACAACTTTACTTGAATTATATAATTTATGTAAAAAATACAATATATATTCTTGATAAATTATATACAAAAACATTGAAATCATCATAAATAGTCAAAGTTCCATTTATCTTCAGTCATCGTTTATCACGAAAATTTCTGGAATTTTCTACAGCTGTCAGTAAAAACTATCAAAGTTAAATAGTTCCATTTTTATATGTATATTTTTAATTTATAAAAACTTTCAACTATTCATTCATATTTAGTATTTGCAAAGGCTTCTAAAAAGTAATGCATATAAATCATCAATGTAAATTTAGGCATTTTAACATTATCAAGTGTTAAAAAGTTTGTAGTATAAAGAACTATTTAAGTCCTCAAATTTTATGGAATGTAGAAATAGTAAACATACACACAATTATCTGTCTGTTCCGAGATTAAAAGATAAAATATTGATCAGAAAGAAAAAAAAAGATTTTACCGCAGAGTCACAAGAACAAATACCTGCTTAGTAAACAACAAAATGGAAAATTTTATTTAAAAAAAAAATTATATTTCTCTACAACTTCAGTGAGAATCTGATATATTTTTGGAAAATAATAATAATAATAATTCAAAATAAATAAGGATTTTAACCCTTTAAGCAGTCAATTTTTTGCCCAAAATGTTTCAAAAAAGGCACATTTTTTTATTGGATTTAACTGAGCAAAATACATAACAGTATACGAAAATAGAAGAAATTTATTTCAATTTTAGTTATCACAATGTTTTTTTAAAAATTTTATTAGCATGGGGAACACAAAAACCCTAAACGTTTGCCTTTTATAAGTACACTCTGCATGCAATGTGAAGAATGTTTTATATATCTTAAAAGAATTTATCTCATACTTACAAAAACATTTCATGTTCATACCTCTTTTTTAAACGGCTGAGGAATTTGTGTGTATGTGTGTGCATACATTTCTGCACACACAATTTGAACAATTGGAAGCATGATGTAATACTAAGTCTTGCATTGCAATGGGGACAGAGACAATATTAGCTTTTTTGGAAATCTTTCTATTTTCATTTCTTCTCAAGCAACATATTGCGCATTGCCTTACCAATCCCTGTTCTTTATCGAATATTTTCAAGAATCTAATTTCCTGCCGTCAATGAAAAATTTCCGCCATCGCCACAAATAAATCCTGGATTAAGTGTACCAAGGACAAACTGAACCTCTTAAAAACACACACACTAGCACTTATAATCTCACTATAAGACTTAAAAATGTGGGCAAATCAAAGATAGAAAGAAGAAAATATCAGTGCCCGTTGGCGGCCAGGTTTTCGATACTCCGAAGAGTATATGGTAAACCAGTTAAGGGTTAAAATTAACAGCACTGGAGTTCACAAATTCTTCTCATTCAGTGAGAAGAGATAAAAATAAGATGACTAATAAGAATTACTTTTCTCAAGAACATCAAGTGCAATTTATCAAAATTTATAATCATTTTACTAACAAGATAAGAAAATTATACATCCGTTCCCTTTCATAATTATATATTATTCCGATCCTCTTTTTTAATTCCAAGTTTCAAACACGGAAGTAAGGCGAAATCCTACGCGCAGTCTGGCTGTGCATTGTAATTTCATCAAAGAAAATTTATCTTATCAAGAGTGATCACACAGCAGTCCATATTTGTGAAGGTATGTTATAATTTTCGTAAGGAACTTCTCCGTTCAGCAGAAATGTTATAGATAGGATTTTGACATGAATACATGATATCCAACTAGTCCAAAACAATAAAAATTTTATCTTATATAATAGCTAATTTTATTTTTTACAATTCTGAGAATTTTTTTCCTATATTCTATTGATTTTAATTGTATTGATGAAGTGTTTTGATTGATTGGTAAAGTATAAAAAATGAATTGATTTTCGGTCGATAGAATAAATACCTTGTTATGGTTATGCTTGAAAACTTTGATGACTATAGTAATAATCATTGTTTCGAAAAATATTTGAAAACAAATGGGTAACTTTTAAAATTGTTAGAACTACCTTTCTTATAAATAATTGTAATCGGTTTTTTTTTGTTATTAATTTCAGGGTGATAACGTCTCTACAGGAAACTCTCTCTCTCTCTTCTTCTTTCTATTGCCCTCTATCTCTATCGCCCTCTTTCACTCTTGTTTTCTTTCTCCTCTCTATCTCCCTCGCGCTCTATTGCCCTCTTTCTCTTTCTATCTCCTTTCACTACCTCTCTCGTTCTCTCTCTCTTTATATCTCTATTTTTCTCTCCCTCTTTATATCTCTCTTTTTTCTCTCCCTCTTTAAATCTCTCTTTTTTTTCTCTCTCTTTCTCTCTCTCTCTCTTTCACTCTCTTCTCTTTATCTCTATATTTTCTCTTTCTCCCTCTTTCTCTCTATCTTATCTTTCTGTCTTTTTCTGCCTGGGAAAAATTAATTTTTAAAAATTTTAAAGTAGCTCAAATCTCCGAAATAGGCAAAAATATTGATCAAATGAGCAAAAAACTTTATCGTGTCTTAGAAAATCTTCAGAAATTAATAACAAAGAAGTTTCAAAAATACGGCAAAAGAAAAAAGTATAGACCTCTTTTTGTACTAAAATCAACTATTATCATGTTTTTTTTTTTTCCAAAATTTTCAGTATGTTTTAGATTATTCGAATCAATCATTATGTAACATTTCTTTAGAACATTAAAATGATAGAAAAAAGCTAAAAATAAACTTCTGCGTATTTAAATCAATTCAAAATTATTTTGGGATAACTTGTCGCAATATTCATTCAATAAAATATGAAAAGGAGACTTCTCTGAGTTTACTCCATATGAACACAAATCTAAGCTTAGAGTTATTGAAACAAATTTATAATTGTATTTAAACTAAATACGTCGTTTTCAAACATTGTGATTCAATAAATCTTGTTTTTATAAAAGTCCATAAAATTTCAACCAATTTCAGGAAATAAAGCAAAAATCGGTTTCAGAATTTTTAAAACTAATTATTCTTTTAAGCAAATTATTATCTAAATAACAAATTTGTTTTTTGTCTTTACTTAAGATTGAGAGAACTAATACATATGACTTACGGCCAATGAAAACAGCGCCTTTCGAAGAAATAGTGTCTCACTGCTTAAACTTCACAAGCAGAAAAATACCAAGTTAGTATGCAAATGATCTGTACTTCATGCAGCCTTTTACTCCATATAAACGCGTAAGATATGGGCTGATGAAACAACGTGTACAGAAAACGAATTATGCCTTTTAGACGCTAAACAGATTATTTGAACATTTAATAGTCTTCGATAAAGACCAAGTCCTTGGAAAGAAAATCGCAGGACGATCGGCGCACCATAACCCTCACTAGAGTCGTTCTAATAATGCTATCAAAAATACAGGCAATACAGGACAAGAAAGAACGTAATTAGTGGCAGAAAAAGATCACACAAATCACCTGTAAACAGAACATAAAATTATTCTCTAAGCTCGCACTGATTAAAAATGGAGGATAAATCTCCTGCACACAAAAATATAGAGACGCGAGCGGGTAAAAAAAATCAGCTATGTTTCTATGAGGCAACCTGAGATCTCAGCACTTTTTTGAGATATGCCTTTAACAAGGAAACTTGTGGATCATACTTGAAATTATGGCATGCCATAGCTTTTTGGAAAGCTGTGAAATGTCATTCTGTGATGTTCAGCGATGACTCACGCTTAGTTTTAGGATCAGATAACCTTCATGTCCATGAGTGGTGGGTTCTTAGACAATCGTCTCCAATATTGATCTTGCTATTGAATGACACAAAATGCCTTATGTACTAGGGATCCGTTTCTTTCAAACCCATCCTTTCTGGTACTGACGTCTTAAAATCTTGGTCCTCTATGCAAAAGTAGACCCAACCTACGGCCTTTTAAAGTGGACTGTATATAGCATAGGTTCTCAACGTGGGCGATAACGCCCCTTGTGGGCATTTGAGGCTTTCAGGGGGGCGGTAAAAGAGCCAGAGAAGTTAGGGGGCGTTGAGATGGCACGGAGAAGTTTGAGCAGATTAACCAAATATAGTCTAAAAAAGACTAAAAGAAACACTGATTATATACAAACAAAATTAAACTTTAATACTGTTTACTCGATGTTGATAGCATGTATTTATAAATCATTTCTATATCACATGTACGAAAATTCCCATATTTCGGTAGTTCGGGAAGTGGATGAAAAACTTAAAGGTTACATTATATATTCAGACCTTCATTAAATCGAATGATATAGTACATTTTAATTTCTGTAGTGCACGAGTTGTCTTTGTCTGTGAGCAGAAGGGAAAATGTTTCGTCCACAACATTTCATTACGTATATTATCCAAGAAATACAATTAAATATGTTAACCAGGAATTAACGTGATTCTTCAAAGGCTGAAACTGTCAATTTACATTTATCTTGAAAGCAATGGTTTATTTTGAATTGCTTCGTATCACATCAAAACCCCTGCCTGTCTTTATAACAGTTAAGTTAAAACTTTTATTCCATTCTTTTAAGTGAAGAAAAAATTCAGTAGCGTTTCAATTCCAACAATGTCCTATCTCTGAATAAAATATATAATATATTACACATTTAAATATATTTGTGGCAATAGCTATTTCAGATTCGCGAGTAAAAAAAATTGGGGCTTTAGAAAAAACTTAAATTGAAAAATATATTCTATTAGTAATAGAATATTTTTTAAAATTTAACTCTTGTTTTTTACCTTGTATTATGTACACTCTTATTTCTGTAGAGTGGGAGGGGGCGGTATCAAAATATTCACAAGAAAAGGGGGCGGTATCGAAATATTCACTAGAGAAAATAGAGCACCAGTTCAAAAAAGGTTGGGAACCTATGGTATATAGAATACTTTGTCAAATGCACTTACAATCGATAATCTGTTGCAAATAAATGTGTGTGACTTATAATCTCACATACCTGGGCACAAACGACTCGACCGATTGCCTTCCTTTTACTAAAAGAGTAATGATGGCGCATAGTGGTAAGCATAGGTCTATACACGGACATGACAAAATAATGATGTCTTGTTACTATTGCAAATTGGCGTATAGTTCGAAACTCCCAGATTTTCAAGGAATATTTCCGGGAATAGCATTTGACGTTTGAAAATATTAGGATCATTATTAGCGCGTTTTTCACGTAGTGTAGAAAAAGCGCTATTAGGACGCAAATTTCGTCTTCGTCTTCGTTCCATATTTTGTCGTACCTTTTTCTCAGACAATAAGCAACCGATTGACCTCGGGTTTTCGGCATTGGGTCGCATTTGTGCCCTAAATGAGCCGAATCATATTTAAATTTAATAATTTTTAATTGTTTTTTTAAAAAAATTTTAAGTATAGTACACACTACTTTCTGTTAGTAAAAAGTTCATTAGTTGCATTATTGTAAAATACAACATGTGAAAAACGCGCTAAAATTACTTGGTTATGCCAATGATTGATATCTTGTTTTATCAGTGTCAAGAGCAAGTTGAGCCCCTTCCTCCAAGGTCCTGTGCTCGGGTCCAGTTTTTACATGCCTAAAAATGTCTGTTTCTGATAATAGTTTGTGGTATCTCAGAATTATGTGGTGATATGTATCGCCTCATGCACTCGCATTTGAGGAGCCCTGATGCTTTAACCAGCAAGTTAATGCCCGACCGCATGCGATACGAGTTGGCGAGGATTGCCTTCATTATATGTAAGAGCTTCCATCGGCTCCCCGCTTACTAAATGTTTATAGAGCATGAAACGTGGCCTTCCTGCGTGCAAATATATTCGAGATTTGAAAAGCACCCTACAATAAGCAGGGGCCAATCCTACCCTGAGTCTGTTTGACTGAATGTCACATCAAATTGTAGCCTTTATTGTAGTATGTGCCAGTACAACCCCATATCGAAAACTGGTCTAAGACCATAACTGTTTCTCTAAGTATTTATTGGCCGCGGTAGCCTAGTGGTCAAGGTAATGGACACGTGGCCGGCGTGTCATGAGTTCAAGCCTAGTTCCACTGAAGACCCGCCTTGTAGGGAAGCGATGCACGTTAAATCTGTCGAGAGTTCAAACGTCATCCCGTTGGTGTGGTGTGGTAGTTAGGAGAGGAGCTGCCAGCTCAGGTGTCGTCCTCGTCACTTGACTATGGTTCAAAATTACGAGGTCCCATGCCCTCGAGTATATATATATAGCTGAATAATGCGACGTTAATATTCACTCACTCACTCTTTTCTCTAAGTATTTTAGTGTTCTGGTTTTAAGATCACTTGCAGATTACATATGTATCTTTGATTGTATTTTACTTTCTTTCTATCCAATGCTTCCTTCTTGATACGTTATTTTCATTGACCCTTAAATATGTAATAAATAATAAAATTCCTATTTATTAATCTTATCTTCTAATTAAGTACCCCCTACCTCTTTTCAGCTTCTCTGCAAAAAGCAGTTCCAGTCTCAAATCCTATCCACATATTTCGAATTATTTCAAGCGTAGATAAGAACCAAAAACAAGCAAGATAAAATTATCGATACACAGAAAATTGCACAGATCAAGAAAACAGTTCAGAAACAAATCTTGCGTAATTTTTAAAGTAACGACAGCCAAATATAGAAAAATATTTGTTTTTGTTTATATGAAAGTCAAAGTTATATTTCCTAACCGTTATCGCTTAATATGCTTTTGAAACCGTTACACATACGTAAGGTCCTTAAACTGCACTCTCTCTATGGCATAACAATCATTATAATGATACAGAATGTGAAAAAGGTTTTCAAGGTGCTATATATAATCTACTCCGTGCTTAAGTATTCTCATATGTCTAATTATATGGGAAAAACTATTCAAAATACTGCTCACATACATTTTGAAAAAATTAATTAAGATCCCTAAAAATAAAATAATACTTTATTCCTTACAAGGGAGAGAGGGTATCCTCTGTCCGCCTAACAACGGACCAACTCACATTGTACAAACTATACAACTGTACATACTCAGTACTCAAATTGTAAAACTGTAATTTACATTTATTATGTAGTTCTACTTACAAATAAGTAGAACTACATAATAAATGTAAATTACAGTTGCGAAAAAAACACACATTTTTCGCAAAATTCGGGGCTCCTTTTTTTAGTTAAATTCATCATTGAAGTTGCATTAGTGATAAAGTCCTCAGATTTTGATAAACATGCAGTTTCCTGGAAAGTTGAGTATTTAGTTCCGTTGATTGTTAATAAGCCTTCTTATGAGACAACACCTTTCTTCTCACGCAACGATTTCAATTCAGGTAAATGTTACTATATTTTTCTGCGGAAGCTTGCAATAATGTACTAAAGCAACCGAATTGGCGACATTAAACAAAGCACATGGTGACCAATACAGATCTTACGACACATGCAAAATTGGGGTTGCCAACTTGGCAAGTCATCTTAAACGTTGGCATTGCTGGGAAACTACGTAATACATTTATTACAGCATCACGAGAAACTTTTTTTTTATACCGAGAGAAAAGTATTTTCATACAAAAAAAATTAGATCCCTTTTTCAAAATGAACGTTTATTTGAAAAAGAAAGGGAAAAAAATTGTCTCGTTCACAACTTGTCACTTTAGTTTTTATACACATTTTTCTTAATACTTTCCAGAACCTAGAGAAATATACCATACTCCACAATTAAAATTTAAAACACAAAACAAATATAACTGGAATAAAATTCATGGTTTTGATAAACTAATATTAATTCTGGCGAATTATGTATTTTTACATTTCATCATAATTACTTATTATATGAGTGATAAACGTACAACTAATGTAAACTGTTTGAATCATTAACTGATAAAATTGCAAAAAAGTATTGCCTCAAATTTTTGTGCATCAGCAAAAAATTCGTGAAAAAAAATTTAATTCGATAACATAAAGAAAAATTTTAGTTTCACTATTTAAAGATGACTCGAGAGATATTGTATATGTATATAAACAATATTATTCAATCTCACTCCAATGAAGTGGAATTTGGACAAACGCCAAACACAGTAAGAAATAATACAGCTCTACTGTTCAAGATAATTCAAGAAGCATAATTCTAATTTTATATGTATAGTTAGAATTGTGCTTAAAGAAATATTACTTCTCTTCTTAGCCATATCAAAACTTACGTAATGCACCCCCAAATTATTAACACGTAGAAGGGAATTTAAAGCAAGGAATAATATTAACACGCTTATATAAGTTTCACGGCTGTAATGGAATCTTTAACTCTTTCACATTACTTAAAAGGTCAGACACTCAAAATTTAGCACACTTGTCAAGGACCGACGACAATACAAGAATTTCAGAATTTTTCCATTGTCCTTATCAGGACATCAGGATTAACGATTTTCAGATTTGATGACTAATCTATATGCTCATTTCCAGATTTGGTGACTAATTTAGAACCCATTTCCAGATTTGGCGACTAAAAAGATTGTTACAACCCTATAAAGGCGAAACGTTTGCAATAGCAATTTTACCATAATACTAATTGTCTAGTTTTTCTGAAAATAGAAATATAAAAAGACTCGTGCATGTGTGAAAAATAATACTATGTCTAATTGCTAAATATTTTTATTTTATAGCAATACGTTTAGATATAGTGATGATAGGAGCACATTTATTAAACAATATGATAATACGATGACACCTAATACTATGTTTCTATTAACTCACTTTCTTTGTATGTCAGAGCGGGTGGAATTTTGTATTGCATTTTAAACTGACTTCCCGGTGACTGACTTGAATTTGGACCATAGCTCTGAAGTGATGACAACAAGAAATGTGAAAAAAGAATAGTTTTGAAAATCTAAAACGTGCTTTTATAGGATCGAACCATGGGGCCATAAATTTTTAATATAAGAACAAAATGATTAAGAGAAAATTAATGTTTATTGGGGTAAAAGTTGAGTTGTCGATTTAATGTTTACTCAGTCATTTGATGCTTATTATTAAAATCATGTACACCCTCCGCTTTTACTACCAACGATATTAATTTTCACAATCCTTTAATTTTATAGTAATTTTTGACTTGAAGTTTGTTCGATATTGCTAAAGCATTTTTATTTTTAAACTTAATTTATTTTCATCTAGAACGTACAGACAAAATAAATCAGAAGCTGCAGAGACCATTCTTCCGATAGCAAAACCTGCAATGTTTATGCCAAAACGTTATATAAATGTTTGTGTATATACTAACATGGACAGTACTATTGAACTGTGCAGCTAATCTGAAACTATGCTGTGCTAATTTTTCAAAAGTAAACTGCAAATTTTTGTAATTATTTAGTACATACCAAACGACACCTACTTGTTTTATCAATGTTCGTATCAGAAATAAACCTACGGTATTGGCAGAATAATCTAGCAGCAGTGTTCCCTCGACATTTTTAGCCAGTACGTCACGTTTGATGATTTACAGCGAGCGCTGGAGGTGTGACGTTCATTGCTTTTTTGTAGATTGTTCTCTTGATTCACTTACAACTAAAATTATTAAACATACTTGAATTAAACAGTTATCGTAGATTAAAATAAAAGGATATTTTAATCTTTAAACGCAACAATGAGGCCCTGTTTTCTCAATGAGTCTGGGCGTGGATATATTACGGAAGTAGCGCGTCATGGTCTAAATTACGATGCTCACACTGTATGCCCTGAGAAAAGTTGACGTTAGTATTTATGAAACTCCAATTTATGACCATCATATTTATTATGGGACATACATGTTCACTAAAATATAATCGTAACGGTATTATTTACTCAATGAAGCGTACGTCTTATTCTTCGACAGATCATTTTTATTCTTGCGATTTTGTTGTTTCACCATTGTCACGAGTCTTTTTGATGTTTTCAATATGTGTTAGCAAAAGCCCCAATGTTCTAGATACTTTTCACTTTCTTTCTCCTTCGCTTAACGGTATTAAGAACACGTTTAGTATCATTTTAAAGCTGAACATTGTGTGAGTAAACGTGTTTTTCGGATGTTAAAATGATGCAAAAGCCTCATTCCATAAAATGATGCATTAATTTGATTAAAGAAGCGACAGGATGAATTTAAATTTTCCTCGCATATTATTGTGTTAAGTCCCAATCCCCAATTCTCAACTGACCGATACAACAAAGGTTGATATTATCACGACAATTACTGATGGGCGGACAATATATGGGAGAAAACGAGGAACTTAATCCAGTGTTCTCAAACTTCAATATTTGCAACCCATTATTAAATTCTAACTTCATCGCTCTCTTCCACAAATCAATAGATGCCAATTCAATACATTCTATACTTGACGCTAAAGACTAACACGATTTTTCCATTTTACCAACGGCGATATAAAAGTTTCGCTCACTAAAGCGTTAATTGCCTGATGCGATATATACGTCTTTCCGAGTACGATCTTCCTGTGACCTATCCATAAAATTATTCCGAAGATCTTTAATGCGATGAAATGTGACCTGACAGTGTTAACGAAGAAATATTTATTCAGAGGACTTGTTATCATTCTCCTCCAATACGTCACATAGCGCGTGCCTGTGTGGAAAAGAATTGGAACAAACGTAGCCTTATCTCCAGGTATAGGGATTATTATAAACAACAAATTTCTAAGAAAATATAATTTGTATTATACCTATATATAACAAAGTCCATAGTCACTGGTAATTATTAAACTTGTTCTATATATTGTTAAATTAATTATAAGTACCATGGTATTTGTATTACATTTACAAGTTTATTATATTCCGGTAAATTAATATTTTTATTATATCGAATGATTTGTTACTTTCAATAAATTACATAATTTTTAATAATTACTTTTACATGACCTTTTTAATATGTACCATTCTTGTTGATTATTCACGCCCTAGGGGGCGCTTCCAGCAGTTTAAGAATACTGCTAATCCTAGAATTTGAAAACAGCACTATGAGTGGAAGTGCTCTGTGGGAGGGTCAGCTGTAGGATTGAGAAATGGGTTTAATTGAAGGTATTGGTAGTCATGATATATATTTGAATATTTTAAAGAAATTTTTGAAATTAACTTGCAAAATTGGTATTGAGACAATTATTTTATCAAGATAATAACCCTAAAGTCCCTAAGCTTCTAATATCCTTGTGTCCTAAAACTGCCCCAAATAAAAACTTGAAATCTCACACGAAAAACGTTTATGAAAGTTGCTGTTGTTACATACGTATATCCAACTAGTTAAAACAACATAATGAAACTTGTTGAGTTTATTTAAGATAAAAGAGTTTGTGATAATTTATTTGCTTATCTACAATTTTAAAATAAGTTATAATATTTTTAAAATTGATTATGTAATTCCATTCAGAACAAGTTGCAGATATTATAAAAAATACAGTTCCAATGTATGAATTTTTATTAGTCGACAGCATTATATTTTACAAAAAATTTGAAGTGTATGCTCACCTTTAAAACTCATTGAATATTGCTGAAACAGCCGATTTTCTATTCTGATAATTATATTTCCATAAAAGTTAGTCTCCCTTTTGTAATTCGATACAATTTAAAATTAATGTGACACATTTAATTTATTTAAAAAAAACAGCAATCAATGATTTTTCTATTATTATACAAAGCTATTTAAAAGAAAAAAAAGTTAAAGAATTTTTAAGTGGTCTATTACTTTTGACGAAGAATATTAAGATATCATTTGTCCATCCCCAAACACCCCTGGCACTTGGATTCAGACTCCATTCGTAGTTAAATATGGCTTTTGGGGGATGAAGTCATAAAATGAAATATATCATTGGTTGATCAAGAATAATGTCTCGTTTTTAGAAGAAACAATTATTTTTCGTTCTTAAAGAAAACGATGTAGGTCACGAATTGTACAATCCATAAATTGCAATCACAAACATTTCTCGTGTCTTGTTTGTTGGGCTTATGTGGATGCAGCGCATTCCATTCTTCTTCGAAAACTAGGAACAATTTATCTATGACTAGAATTGATTTTGTTACACTGTATTTACTGGCTAAGTGAAAAGTAAAATAAAGGAAAAAATGGTAGAAATTATTATTGATGTTCTTGATGTATGATAACATTAAATATTAAGAGAAAACAGAGGATAAAATAATGAGAAGAATTAGACCAAAAGGCAAGTATTAGTTATTTTTTTTTATTTAAATACTTGCAAGTTTTCATTTCAATTATTATTACAATAATTGTAATTTTTAAATTTAGTTTGTAGATAGTATCAATATTCTTTTTGAAGAATTTTCCAATGTTCAACGCAATGTACGTTACTTAAATTGGTAAAAGATTCATGGAATTTGTAGGTTTTATTTAATTCCTGAAAATTCATAAGTTTCAGCTTAAACCTTAAAAATGTTTCATAAATTTATTTTTGAGTAAATATAATGCTCCTATTATTTATTAATACTTTATTTAAATGAATCAGAACATATCAATATTGTTCGCAAATAGCAAACTAAGACTACTTTTTATTCTGAATTATAAATCAAAATAATTTAAAAAATGAAAATGCAGCATTTCGAAAAAATTTTCCTTTCATAAAAAATTTAAAAACATTTATCATGTTATATCTTTTAAAAATTCGAAATTTATAATTATGAAATTATAAAAAAATACTCCATGAAAATACCATTCTATTTCTAATAGATTCTATTTCCACACATTTCAAAAGATTTTTCCTGTATTCCTCTCATAAAATTATAAGTTTTTCTGCTTTTTATCAGCATTTAAATCATTATCTTATAAGTTATTCTACGAAATTAAATGTTTAAAACTAGTTTTATAAAAATTCTACGAATTTTAGAAATAACGTTTTTGTTTAAATTTACACAATATTGTGCCTTCAGGAACAGTCTTTATTTCTATATCGATTTCCGTATAGAAAAAAAAATGTTTATATTTCCAAAAATGTTATATAAATGTTTAGTTTATATTTCCAAATAAATTTTGTCTATTTGTACACAGTACAAATTTTTAAAAAATTCATCTATTTTCAATTATTAAAAAGGTTATAAATTATATGGAGTGCACGACATAGTAATATGATTCTATTTTTAACAAGCAGTTGCTTATATGTATAGGTATTGTTAATGTTCAATTATGTCTAATATCCAACTATTTACTACAATATGTCGATTTTTTGTACAAATAATAAAATTTGTAAACACATATTTGGTAGTTACTAAAAATATGCACAATAAAGAAAAAAAGAATCATTTTGATTAAAATTACGCAGCAGTCATATTAAAATTCCAAATTAGAATGCCTTATATAAAATGATATAATGGGTCATTTCTTTAGAACTTCATGGGATATTATGTGATATGGTCTCATATGAGATTGGCTTTACCGTATCTTTGAAGTAAAATGAGTACAACAAACTGATTCAGCCCCTTCGCCATTTCTTTAAAAATAGCATGTTGACCAGTTTGTTCAAATCCAGGGGTCGGCAAACTTTTAGCTATGGCATGTCAAACCAATATGATTCAGCGTACCGCACAGTAGAATATGTTTGAAACATTTCAATTTTCACGAAAATACACTCATGTCCATAAATTAAGGATAATGAAGTTCAGGCAAAGAAAGAGACAGAATCAAAACAAATTTGACTTATTTGTAAAGTCTATTTATTAAACAAAAGGTAAAGAGCAAAAAAGATGCTATATGTTTGACATAATTTAATAAAAATTGCGATTTTTACTCCCTGGAGCAAAATTCAAAAAAGAACCTATTTACAAAAAACAGTATAAGATGGTTAGTATGATGGTTAATACGGAGTATTTCTCCCGGACGATGCAATACAGGCCTTACAACGCCTACGCATGCTGAGTATCAAATTATCAATCTTATTATCTTGGGGAATATTACACCACTCATCAAGCAATGCCCTCCGAAGTTCCGGTAGACAGGTGGGAGGGGGTTGACGGGCTGCAATTCGTCGGCCAAGCGTATCCCACACATGCTCTATTGGATGCAAGACCGGTGAGTATGCTGGCCAATCCATACGGGTGATATCCTCCGATTGAAGGCATTCGTCCACAATGTTTGCACGGTGAGATAGGGCGTTGTCATCCATAAACAGAAATTCAGCACCCATGGCACCCCGAAACAAACGTACATGTTGTTCCAGAATGACATCCCGATAGATGTGGCCAGTCATCGTTACACTCTGAACATGCAGGTCAGTTCTGGAACCAAGAATAATTCCTCCCCAAACAAGCCATCCTGCACCACCGTAACGGTGTCGTTTAATGGTGTTCTCCTGGTGGTAACAGGTACCTCGCGCTCTCCATATGAAAGTCCGGCGAGAATCAGACTGCAAACTAAACCTGGACTCGTCGGAAAACATCACACAAGACCACTGTTCAGTGTTGAAAAAAATATTTCTTGTGACGCCCACAATAACAAGTGAATATTTGTCGCGAGAGGGCGCTGGTGTGTATAACTTTGTAAACTTTGCGTGAAAAAGAGCGTAGAGAAAAACGCTCTAATAAAATTCTTGTTACAACGGTTTCGTGCCATTTAATTTGTGGTGTAAACAATTATAGTGTAAAACAAAATGTGCAAACCAGTACCAGTGCGCGTAGAACCACTGTTGCGGTGTCCACGATGTATGCTCTCTACTCCAGATTAATCGCAGGCGACAGTGAGTTGCGGTAAGGGGAACACATCTGACAGACTTACGAGCACATAGACCAATGTGCCCTAAGCGTCTGTACACGGTCTGCCTTGAAACTGTCGTACCGGTAGCTGAAGAGAGCTGATACCGGTCCTCATTCGGCGTTGTAACTCGGGGGCGACCTGTGCTATAACATCTACTCACATTACCATCATCTTGGAATCGTTGCAAAAGCCTGGAGATGACACTCTGGGCGATTCCAAGTTCCTCAGATACTTCCCGCTGGGTACGTCCACATTCCAGTCGTCCGATAATTCTACCACGTAAAAAATCATCCAAATGCTTCGTTTGTGCCGTAACTATGCGGTTATTGCACTGAAAGGCTTTTAAAGCGCTTGTGAACAATTTTACTTCTTTGCCACCATTCCTTACATACCCCTCTCTTACACTCTCGTCATTGTGACGTACTATCCGCGCCATCTGGTGGTTTCCTGTAATTTGCATGTTCTTCTTCAAGATGTGTGTGATAATTCTACTGGTGAAATTTGTATTTTAGAGTTCAATTTCTGTGTGATTCTGAATTATCCTTAATTTATGCACATGAGTGTACATGCAGAGTTAGATAATATAGGTCAATAATATAGATTAACAGTTTTATTACGTACTTATTTGGCCTCAATTAAATATAGCAATAAACACAGCACAAACTGTACTTATTTCTTCAACAACAAAAAATTTAAATTTTACAGATAGTAAGTATTTTTAAACACATTTATTAAAATAAGAAATAAACACCATAAAATATAATTATTTCCCTTCATTTTAATGAAATGAAAAGATAAAAAAAATGTTAATGCGAACCTAATTCTTACACCGCTCTATTTTCATATCTCAAAAATAGGGGTATAATTAGAATTTCTTTCACACTTAGCGACACGATTCTGAGCGTTCAGTTGTTGAACAATTTCTTTGCGCCGCCCATTCCGTATAGTGGTTGGTGACATTGACTGTGCCGTGGGACATGGGTTCGAATCCCAGAGAAGGTATGGATGTTTGTAAACGTATCTTTTGTGTGTGTGCTTTTGCGACATTAATCGTACTCTAAATAGCCGTCGGGTCGCAAGTCTTCTCTTGAGGTTGGTGGAAGGGGAAAATAAGTGGGGGCCCCTGACCATCCCCAGGTCGGAGCCGAACCAGATCATACTGTCATCTAGTAAATGGGATCAAAGAGCTACTGCTAACGACAGACATACAACTAGCCCTTTGCTGCGATGAATTTCGTGGGTCTCGATCTAACACCGTCAGACAGGTAGCATTAGAAACAACAAAAACAATTTCTTTGCGGACTTGAAATATTTTTTATAATGAAAAAAATTTTACTTAGATGTGTAGAAAAAAAGCGAAAAGCAGAGTTTCTAAGTTGAAAATAGAACGCAATTTTTTTCTCTTGAAACGATTAAATTTTTCCAATAAAGACAATCAATAATTTACAAAATAGATGTAAATTGATCTTTGGAGTTGTCTTTCAGATTTTTTCGTAATTTCGTAAATGTCCGTAACTCTAAAGATGTTTGTCAAATAAGGTCCATTACAAATTTATCAACTTCCATCCACTCAAATTTGTAGAGTGCAGAATGCCACTGATAATTGTACCAAGTACCACATGTGGCATGCGTGCCATAGTTTTCTGAACCCTGTTCTAATCATTTGGATATCGAACTTGCATGAGTTATATTTCATGTCGAAAACGTGTGGTTAGATAAAGCAAAATTATAGTTAATGACAAAACAACTTACAGGGAAGGCAAATTAATGCAAATGTAAATATATAACTGTTTATAATTATATTTGTACATCAGTGGCGCAAACAAGGGGGGTGAACCGCCAAAGCCCTTGAGTTTTTTCGATTGATGATAATCCTATATGTATATATATATATATATTATATATATATATATATATATATATATATGGGAATCTAACCGAAATCTTCCGAAAAAGTTAGATTCTTCGGATAGCGGGGTTTTTATTTGGCGGGGTGTCTAGGGGTTTTTACGATGTATGGGTTAACTTTGAAAAATAGAATAGACAACATAGTTTAAAGAAGTTAAATAATTTATTACAAGCTACAAGAGAGTATTTACATGGGGAATATTTACACAATAAGAATTAGAACATGCAGGCATTTAAAAATATAGGAACATTTATAGGCAGACATTAATATAGAAACATTAATATAGGAAGGATAGATATTTTCTTTTAGGAGGACGTTAGAGATTAAATAAAACTCATTGTGGGATGTGCTGGTGACTTACCGCCAGTTGTGGCGAAAGAGCGCGGGCGCACTAAAACAATGCTTCCTAGTCGATGGTTAGTGGGCCTCTGACGAGAAAATCGTGTCAGCGTTTTAATAAGCACGCTAGATGGCGTTGCTGTGAAATGCTGTTTTTGATTAAAATTGCCGTCCTCTGCAAAGGGATGATCTAACCTTTTACAAAAAGAAAAAGTTCTATAGGATATCCTACACACACACATATATATATATATATATATATATATATATATATATATATATATATATATAACGTAAAATTTAACTAATTAACAATTTATGTTATTAATTAATGCTAATTATTAATTCAATAATTTATTTTTTACTGTTTTTTGTTTATAAAATCAGAGAAATCATTTGGTGTTGTCTTGAGGTATGATATGAGTTGGGGAACTTTCGACCATGGACTCCCCCCTTGAAAAACTTTTGTGCGCGCTACTGTTGTACATACATTGTAGTGTCTGGCTACATTTGGCGGTAGATTATGGGATGCTTAGTGCAACCCCCACGCCTATGAAGGGGGTTTCAGTTTTTTGCAGGGAGGAGAAGGTGATTCACTCTCGAACGTGACGGTCAGGGAAGAGAGAATCCTTGGTTTTAGGAGCGCGAAGCGCTAGACTGAATTTAGTGTGAAGGAAATTGAGTTTCTTTGATGTTAGACCGACATACAGCGCGTGGTCTGCTGTATCAAGAAGAGATAATTTCTTGGAAGTGTTTTTAACACGACGGACTGTGTTTAGTTGATTGCATAAAGAAGAGAGTAATTCAATTGGCTGTTGATGCGAAGTATAGCGTTGAGAAGTATTTAAAAAGAAAAAAGAAAGACATTACATATATATAACAAAAGATAGCATTAGTATCTAAGCGTAAATAAGCATATCATGTATTAGATAAAAAAAAAACTACCCCCCACCCCCACACACACAGATTTGTTTTGAATAAAAAATTAATTTTTTTACCGCTGTGATATATTGTATGCAAATGAGTTAGTCCATTCATTTTTACCTTTCTCAAATTTGATAATCACCGAATACAGTGCTTCTCAAACTTTCAATCTTTGCGACTCAATTCTCAATCATAATTTTCATGGCGCCCCCCTTCATGCAATAATAATGATTTAAATTCAATAATAATGTACTTTGACGACAAAACCAAAATACGACTTTAAATTATAAACTGTACAAATTATCTAGATAAGTATTTGATTTTTGATTTTTTGATATGCTCGCGCCCTCCTGATAGGACTATCACGCCCCTCTAGAGCGGTGCGCCCCACAGTTTGAAATATTTATTTTACTATGTATTTTTAAACAAATTTTTTGTTCCAATTTTTCCATTTATTAAAAGCCATTTAGAAATACATTTACTGAGAATTAGTTGGTTATTCTAATTTCTCTATCTGTTGTTATCATTTTTATCATTATCGTTTGTCACTGCGACAATTTTTTCGTCATGCTTCCTGTATCTGATTTACTTGTAAAACATATTTCTCATGGAAAAAAAATCAAAGTTTCTTACAGTAGTAAGATTTAAGCTATTTCAACATTTTCTTAAACTTATCATAACATAATGACAATATTAGTTCGTAAGAGGAACTAACTACTTAGTCTTAAACTGATAAATGTTTTCGATTCTGTTTAGATTTTCAAGGTAAGCGGGTAAAATTTAATTTTTAAAATAAATTAATCAAATCAAAGGTTGAGGTCACTTAAAACACAAACATGTGACGTAAAGGTGTTAAAGATTTTTCTCGACAGGTCTGAGAAAGTTCCAATGTATCGATAATAAATTGTGGTTGTTATTTAATTGCTTCACTTTTACATTTTAATGACGAAGATAACATGTCTAAAAAACAGATAAGATGAAAGAATAGTTTAATTATATATAACGTTGGTATATTTCTTTACTGAGAAATTTGAAGTAAAAAATTTGAACTTAGCACAGATCAACATAAAGGTAAGTTCCATTGTGTGTTTTAGAATATTTTTCAAGAATTATTTTTTAAAAAGCATATAGTGCACAAAATTAAGAAATAAATTAGTTAAATAAAATTTCGTAATCTACATATTGAATTGAAAACTAAAATTCCTTTTTTAACTAACTCTGAATTCAATTAAAACTTTTCTCTGTGAATTGAAGTAATCAAAACTAAGAAAATATCAAACGAGCGACGTTTTGAAAGTGGAAGTAAATTTAATTAAATCATTTCAGTAATTGCTTGAGAGATGGACTAATTATGCATTCAAAAATCTGACTGCTCATGAAGAAATTCTGAAAGTTGTAACTACAAAAACTGAATCTTATTCGTATTCTTCGTTAATTAGCTTAAGGCCATCGTTTTCTTCAGCGTGGGACGCACGCGCGCGCGTTAGCAATTACGTTACGGGATCCGGAAAAAAATATTGCTTTTGTAGTCTTCTGAAAAAAGAAAACGGTACAAATGGCAACATTTCAAGAATAATGGATGTCAAATGATGAAAATTATACCAGTTTTCAGAGGTAAGACCATTCAAATGTCTGATAGCATTCTTTAAAGTAAAGCTTCAGTTCTAAATTAGAGTTTATATAATTATTCCTAGCATATATTGTGTCACATGTGAAAGAAAAATTTCACATACTTATTGCAATATTATTTTGTAAATAAAATTTAGCTCTTAGTTTTTTTCCAGCTGAAATCGACTTTTAAAATTGTTTTACTAACATACACTTTATTTTGACGATCAATTCCTCAGTTAATCAAATTGAATGTGTGCCGATTTTGTGCCGCGGAAGTTAGAAAGTGTCATTGTCCGAATTTTGACTAAGCTACAAAATCACTCATATGTTTTTCTCTTTTTCTTTCTTCGTTGCAGAGAAAAATGGATTCTTATTTAATAAAGTTTTATAAATAAAAAAAAGCCATATATATAAGAAAGTCCAATTTATTTCTCCTTTTTAACGTTTCATAGTATCTCGACTTTTGTATAGCTACTAATGGTGAAATTATAGTCTAAATTTCTTATATTGCTAACGGCAATATATTGACGTGGTTGAAAAGAAAGATGATGCCTTTAATTTATAAAAAGTTCGAAATTGTTCAAAAAGCTTGGAAATATCTCTTAAAAAGCATACGTATTATGTGTTTTAAGAGTATATCAAATTAAAAACAACCTTGTAATTCAAAGAAAAAATACACAATTCATGTATTGTAACAATCTTTAGAGGTTAGAATTTATATAAGATACTTGTAGAAAAATCTTTTTCAACTATTAATCACTTTGAAAATATAAATTTCTAACTGAAACTCATAACAAATTATACACATAACTATTTAACATTCGTTCCTTGAACGAGTAAGATTCTAACAAAAAATCGTTTGGTTTTAATCGAGTTTAATAATCTTTATAAATAAATGAATATTTCTTAAAAAAATTAATGGCAGGATTTTTAATTAGAGCCTAATAATATCAGAGACGTTTCTAAGCCTAAAATTCAAGGAAACGGAATCAAATGTTTAGTTTCTAATGCTGAGAGCGAATAAGTTAAAATTTCTCTTCGTTATCTTCAAATCGCATGTTCTAAACTGATAACAAGCGAAAAGTTCTTTTTTCAGTTCAATGACGTTATATTTTGTGTAAGCTTGATTGATTGATACGCGTCGAGTTTTGATTATACATATTTGTGTATTCTTGTTACTTAAATTTAGAACGCTAAGGTTAAATAAAATATTTGGAAGAGTTGAGAATCTTTTTGTTCTTTGAGGTAAGTAAAATGTTCCAATTTCTAGAAATAATTTAGTAACATTTTATCTGTAACTTCCTTTATATATTTTAGTCATAATAATATTTAAGTATTGTCGACTAATGTTTTAATCTCTATGTTAGTATCTTAGTGGAATTCTAGGAATGAAATTGAAAATAGGGTTAGATTATTGGGAATCATAGGATAATTCTACAGCCTTTGCATTTGTTTATGGATCTTCATTGTTTTCTACTTAATATGGTTTCCTTCTTGTTATATTTTGGAGGTAAACTGGTAAACTATTTTGTACTTTAGTAAGTTAAAAATATTTTATTTTATGGCATATTTCCTGACATGAACAAAACAAAAAAATTAGCATACCGTAAAATTCTGACGTATAACATCCTTTTAACACAAAGAACAAGATCGAAATTTAAGAGTGCGTGTTATACGCCGAGTATAGAAATGATAGCTTTAAAAATGAAAAAATAGAGAGGTGTAAAAAAAATCTAGACTTCAACATAAATTGGAGTACTGTTTATTTAAAAGAAATGACGTACTTAAGGATCTTAAAGGTTTGTAGTTCTATGAGTATACTACTTTTTCAAAAGCCTAGGATAATACATAAAAAAAAACTTTAAAACATAAGAGCATTGCACACGCACATTTCAGGTTCTTTCGGCGAAAAACGAAACCCGTTCATAGCTGATCTCTACTTCATGAAAGGAACATGCCTAACAGATTTCAAGTCTGTAGATCTAACAGTTCAAAAATAGGAATATTTATGTATAATGCCCCTTTACCCATCTCAACACCCTTTGGATGTCGATTTTCACATAAGCCTTTCTTACCGGTTCTCTATTCCAGGAAAGAAACATGCTTACAAAATTTCGAGTCTGTAGGTTTAACAGTTTTGGAGATTGCGTGATGAGTGAGTGAGAGTTGCTTTTCTTCTTCATATATAGAGAGATAAAAATGGAATACGGAAGTAACGGCGTACTCTTTCAGCACAGACTTGTGTTACTGTAGAAAAGGACTTTCTGTGATCAGCATAATGAATTTAATTCTTAGTAGTTCAGAAGAAATGAGAATCGTGCGCAGACATTAGGAACAAATCATCTTGAGGAATGTAAAGATATGCAAAACACGCACACGCAATGACGAGAATACCATAAAAAGAAAGTCGAAAAGCGCTATTGCACACATTCTCTTCTACTAATTCAAGATAATATGTACATGTAGTATAGGTAGATGAAAAAATCTAAACAAGAGGACGAAAATGATGCTCACACGAGACAAGTCTATTGATGATAGATGATATGAAAGGATTGCATCTCTCTTCGAGATGACGAAAGCAACTCGTGCGCATAAACCACGTTCCGACAAAAGTCGTTTCTGTATTACAAGCGATTTTTACAGTGGCGCAAAGGAAACTTTTCGGGCACACTGAAAAACCAGGTTTGGGGCCCAAAGCCGCACTTGGCGTCAGTTAGGCTTTGGACTCTCTAGAATCCTGCCTGCCCCACCCCCTGCGATGCGGGTTCGCGAGGGTGTACGTCACGCCTCTAGATTATTAATACAAGAGAAATATATATAAAGAAATGAATTTAACCTACTAATCTCAAAAAATAAGAGATCGCCAAAATGATTCTAGCACACTCATCTTAAGAAGTATTTCGATGAATGGACGGTCTGAGCTCCAAGTTTTTCTCCTTTTTTGACAAAAAAATACTGTTAATGTCCATATAATTTATTATGCATGTATTAATCCTCTCATATTCACTAAAAATAGAAAAATTGGCAGTTATAGGGACTGCCAATAGAAGTGAAAACTTAGAACTTTTAGCATTAAAATTTGAAATTTCATAATGTTTGAATTAAAATTATCAACATCAATCTCGTTTTCATATCTATTGATACTCCTAGCAACAATTATATGCATGTTTATATGGTTTTTTATTATTCAAATATATTACGGGCTGTACAAGATCATGACAAAATATGAATACAATTCAATTGAAATAACAATTAATATACAATCATATTATTTATGGATAGAATTTGTATTTACTTAAATTTCAATGTACTTCATTTTTAACATTATTTTAATTGTTTGCATCATTGTCATCATTAATTTCAACAATACTTAGACTTTTTGTATTTTCAATCATTTCATTTTGTTCTAAAAAAGATACAAAGGCTTATGGTAACTAAAGTAAGAAAGGAAAATGTTTGATTCAAATTTGTCCAAGTATCACGTGAAAACCGCATCGATTGGCGTTTTATATTTTGTGGTACTGAGTTTTCGATCATTGGACATATTTAAACTAAGTGTTTGATTTAGAAATTCAATTAGTGGTAGATTTTTATCATCTGCAAAGTTAATATTGGTCTCCACTTAAAAGCATCGGTACATTACTTTTTTCGACTATTTCAGAACCATCTTTTGTATAAATCATCAAATTTTCGAATAAAAATTGTTGTATCTGTCTCATAGATTTTCCAGGCGAAATATAAATGGCAACCATTAATATGTATTGACTTTTCTGGGAATCGCAACGAGGAACGCATATTTCGCCTATATCAGAAACATTAACACCAATACTTCTAGTGAATTTAGTATGTATGTCCATATGTGAAGTTATGAAGTGTGACGTATTTTGAGTATTGTGATAAATAGCTACGCTTGCTACTGGAACTTCGGGTCTTTTATAACTTACAACAAAGTTGAAATTCGGAATATCAAGTGGTTCTTCGTTTTTCATACGAATTTCTGACAAAAGCAGAACATATGCATTGCAGAGGTTAAATATTTGAAAATAAAAAATACAAAATTTTCAAACGCCAGAATAAATAGGAAAATTTAAAATAATTTTAAAGAAGATAAAATTTTCAAACGCTAAAATAAATACGAGTATTTAAAATAATTTTCTGTTATTTATTTTTATCTTAAAAATATTAGTTTATTTATTTAGTACTCACTATTGTACTGTACAATGATTCTTCAATTAAACGATTCAAATAAAAATCAAACAAAAACACTATTTCAACAATGCGCAGTGGACGCATTGGACTTTTCACTAAATCCATTCAATTTCACTTATAAGATATACACAGCACTATACGTCAGCTGTGTATAGCTACAGATATACTACTATTAAGCATGCCGGTGATGGGAACGCACGAGTTTTTACCCATTAAAAAGTATCTAAGGCGAACAGCATACTGAGCGTGCGCCAGTCAGAGCATGTCGGTGACGCGAACCCATAAGATTTTCTCCTACCAAAAAGTGCCCAACGCCGCTAAAGAAGTTTTCACTTCAAAAATTAGCACTCCCCTGCAGTGCCGATTTAAGCTTATTTCGAACCCTGGGGGCAGATCTACAGGCCCCCTAAGCAGTGGCGGATCGAAATTTTTTACCAGAAAATTCTGGTTAAGTTTAGCTTGTCCGGCCCCTGTGCGCCTGCTCCAAGCGCCCAATGGATAAACCGGCACTGCTCCCATCTGCTTTTGTTCCAACGTACAATGTGGCAGACTTCGTTTTAACAGAAGATAGCCTAGACGTCAAAGGAGTTTCTAGAAATTGAAGAATCAAATAATTGAGTGAATATATTTTAACGTCGTACTGTTCAGACGAGGGCCCTAAGATACAAATAGAATTGAAAGCTTTTGATTTAAATCCCACAGAGAACATGGGTAGGGTACTAACAGATACTGTTTTCAACACGTTTAATTATTATGTAACATATAATCATCTGTACTTATTTTAAGCATAATTTTGGATATTACTTATAAAAAAATAATTTGTAAAGAATTTTTAGCAATATTAAATTAATAATGATATAGTTACAAAAAATAGGTTAAATTGGAAAAATTTTATTATATACTTTTAATTATTATCAGCAATTATTAGCATTCGTAAATCAACTATGATACAAATTATAAATATGTGTATTAAATTATACGGAAAAGTTTTGATGCTTTTATTTATTATTAACGATAATTAATTTAATTATGCTACAACAATGAAAAGTTGAAAAGTTAAAAGAAATATTGGGTTGTTTTTAATATTCCATTCAATGTGTGTAAAAAATGACAACTTGTCGTAGCCTTTCGCTACCCCTAAGATTATCAACTCCCCTTCGGGTATTACCTGAATCCGAACGTGTTGAATGATTAATAAATTCAGTACTCATTTTAACAAATCAATCTTATTTATTGATTTTTCTTAATTAAGAGATTACACAAATACTATTCAATTTTAAGAACAATAAAATACAGTGGAGAATGAGAAGGGTTCAATAATCATGAACGACGGAATCCTATCTGAATCTACGAAAGATCGACGCGTACAATCACAGCTACACTCTTATACTTAATTGTAATCTATAAAACTAACCTGATTTCTTGTGTTATGGCAGGTTCGTCTAGTTGGTTCTTTAAGATCTTGATTGGGTCAACTTGAAGTAGGATTCCTTTAATAAGCGACTTCTTTCTCAGCTATTCTCGCAGTTCTTTTATGAACTAATTTTATCCACAACGGTACGATGGACTCTACTCACAACATCTACGTTTACATTTGAAAACACTTTCTCATTTCATTTCATTCTCTCCTTTCTAAGTCGCTAAACCCGAACTTCTATAAAATATCTCATTTGCATAAATCACGCTTTGGCTCCCGGTGGAGATTGGTTGAAATAAATAAAATATTAAAGAATATGAGGAGGTTAGTGAAACGCGTAAGAACCCGTCACAAACTTAAAGAAAAAAAAAAGTCTTAAAATCCCTAATAATTTAAGTCTATAATAAATCATTTCTTGACGTCTAACTAACAAAAGAAATTAAAACAATGCACCAATCGAAAGGTTAAAAAAATTAATAAGATATTTTGAGAATTTTACTACATTTTTTTTTAAATTAAAAAACCTACCGTGAGGAGGAACTAATGCACATTTAAGTCTGTCAAGGCTTCAACTCCTCACGTAGCATGGTTTGGAAGTTTGTAGAGTACAATGCCCCATCTCACTATCTAGTAAACAAATATTTGGGAGAAAATTAAATTTTACGCCATGTTTTCACTTCAAATCACTGAGCGAGAAAATGCTGCTTTCGCTTTTTCCACCTCTATTAAGAAAATCGCTAACACAGAATGAATGGTTCACACATCCTCCTTCTTTTCTTTGTTTTTACATACGTTTCGGGTAAACTGAATCCACACAGAATAATTATAATAGTGCCATCTAGTGATACACATGAACCCTAACAGTGTTTTCAATTAGAGATTCTCAATATAATACTCGTATTATTTATTCAGCCCAGACTGAAAAAGGTTATTTATGGGATTATGTATAGTGCAAATATATTTCATGAAGAATATGCGGAAGTTTAATGTGAATAGTTTATAAAAAACTAAAAAACACGCTTTTATACTGAATCGAACTAAAAAGTAAAAAAATAATTCTTAATATAAGAATACAATGATTAACGAGAAAATTAATACCAGGGAGGTAAAAGTGTGGGGTGCTCTATATCAAATATTATAATTTTTTACTAGTTCTATTCCGAAATGCCGAGTGAGTATAAAAATTTAGTGCAAAGCATCCCACACTTTTACCACAATGACATTAATTTTCTCGTTTATCATTTTATTCTTATATTAAGAATCATTTTTTTTTTTTTTTACTTTTTAGTTCAATTCAGTACAATAGCGTGTTTTTTAGTTTGTTTTTTTAAACTATACCTTATTTTTTATTTTTTTAGTTCGATCCACAATAAATGCGTGTTTTTTTTTTTAGTTTTTTAAACTATCATTAATTTATTGTTGAATTTATCCTTGAGTTTCATATTTGGAGACGGAATTACGTGGCTACTGGACGTGGTCTTGCTTTTCAATGGATATTAATGTACGTGTCTGAAGGGTATTTATTCTCTCCGCTTGCTAGGGAGAATAAATACGCTTCAGACCTACTAATTTCAAACATTCTGTCTCTATAAATACAGATCAAACTAAAAAAAAAAAAACATTTTAAGGAGAAAAAGTTCGATTTAAGAATAATTTTAAACGAATGTTTTTATCACGGACTAAAAAGAATAAAATCCCTCCTTTTGGGGTTTTTTTTCCCTCCCTTCTTTTTTCACATGTTCATGCATTTCCATTCACTTCTGAGCTATGGTCCAAATTTCAAGTTTGTGGCTCATCGGAAAGTCAGTTTAAAATGTGAATTACAAAATTCCACCCAGACAGACATACAAGAAAGCGAGTTAATAAAATCATGGTAAAATATTAAGTGTCAATCGTATTGTCACCTTTTAAACGTATTGCTATAATGTTAATTCTTATCATCACTTCCAAACGTATTGCTTTATAAAAATAAAAAAATTATTTAGCAGTTAGAACATAAATTATTTTTTTTCACATGCACTCGAGTCTTTTTTTATTTATTTTGTCAGAAAAACTAGACAATTGTTTTTTTTTTCGGTAAGAAATTGCTGACGCACCCACCTCCCCATTCTCATATAAAGAAAACTTTTTTTGTTTTATTTGTATTAAAACAAGTGTATTTGTTTTTAGAGTTACACCTTAATTTTTTTGTCGCCAAATCTCGAAATGGTATATGAAATTAGTTGCCAAATCTAAAAATGGTATATGCAATAAGTAGCCAAATTCGAAAGTGATAGATGCAATAAGTCGTCAAATCTAGAAATCGTTATTCCTGATGGTCCTGATAAATACAGTGAATTAATGAGAAATTATGAAATTATGAAATTAATTGTACAAAAGCGTGTTAAAAAATGAACAGTTTGTAATACACTTTCCATCATTGAAAAGTAATAGAAAATGAAATAGTAATTTCGTCTTATGATAACAAATTCTACCAATAAATTATGAACAATTCATTTAAATGCTCCATTGTAATTACAAACTCAAAGAAAATACATTCACAGTTAAAAGCTGTGATAATGATATAAATTTGTACTTCTTTAGTAATATTTTACAAGTTAAAGAAAAGTTTACATTGTGATAAAAATCTGGCTCTAACCTATTAGTGAAATAATTACCAAAAGTTGTTTTTCTTCCTATCCTGTTATCTTAAGTCGACAGTAGTCAGTAATGAATTAATACTTTTACCAATATCAACAAAAAATGATCTCTTCCTAGTTTTGGTGCCAAAATAGATGTGACGTCACTGAACCTTCAATCTTTCGATGTGACTTTTGGAATCTTTGACCTTGAATGCATGTCAAAGGATGCATTTCTCGAAAAGATGTTAACCGTTTTTACATAATAATATCATCATCCTTAAAACGGGAATCAGGATACATTTGATATACGAATGAGTTACCGATAATTCTCTTTTCCTCTGTTTTCCTGTAACTAATTTATGTAACATTGAAAATATTCTTGGTACTTCAGATAGTTAAGAAATGTTAATTTGTATTGGCAGCTATCAAATATTGCGCAACTAGAGAAAAGTAAAAATCTAAAATATGAAGGCTTGAATAATATTCAGAATAGACACACATTGATTTTTTAAAAAATTATATTGATTTCGCATGTTTTATTCGAAGCTAAAATACCTTAGTGAAGAAGGTTTGGAGAAAAGTTGAAGTAAGTTTTGAAAGAGATTCATTATTATATATAAATCACCTACAGAATTGTTTTTAATAGAATTTAATTCTGTCCAATTATTTGTTAAATAGTATGGAGCTAAAGAATATCTCATTTTGCTTAAAATATTCATTAATTTACTCCATTTTTAAATTTGAGTGAATCTTTTTTTTTTTTTTAGTTATTAATACTAAACTGAAACAATGGAATCTCAGGTTTTATTTGATTAAAATTTTATTTGTATTATTCAAATGATGTTATTGAAAATTTCTATTTCCATTATTTGTGAAATCAATCATTCGTATAGCAATAAAAACAGTGGCAATGATTTCAGTTTTCTAATGCTGAATTTTTAATTTATATGAAAGTAAATATATTGCAAAAAAGTTCTGTAGTTCTCGAATTTTTAAATCAAAATGTTAATTAAAATAAATTTTATTAAATAAAGTAAAATTAAATTAAACTTAATTGGCTCAGAAACTTTAAAAATTGTCTTAAAATTTTAATTGTTTGAAAAAAATTAATTATTTTAGAAGTTTTATGAAGGAATAATTAGTAATCAGTAATAATGTTTTCATTAAACTAATCACCATTCAAACTGCAATTCTCAAATTCTACTCATAATGGAAGTAAGAATTAAAATGGTTTGCCCTTTCGAAAAGGAAGTGAATGGAAGAACATATATTATTTGAAGAATTTAGTAAGGAAATGTTTTCTTTCAAAAGCTGTATAAAAATAATTTGTTTGAACAAAGCGTCGTATGATGTTGTTTCATGATGTAGTTAAGTTGTATACGTAAAAAATCCTTTTTACAGTGTTTTCAACCTTACAATAAGTGAATTTTTATTACATATAGGCAATTATTTTTATAATAAACATGTATCAAATATTTTTATTTTATTTTAAATTTATTTTCAGGTGTTTGAAGAATGAAGAATGCCTCTCTTAACAGCTCCAAAAGCTGGGTAATAGCTGTGGTGTGTAGTTTTATAAATTTCCTTCATTTAGGAATAGCTAGACAGTCTGGCCTATTGTATTTAGCAGCAATATCAAGATATGATGCCAACAGGAATCAAGCTTCCTTGCCATTCGTCTTGTGTTACACAGTCAGAAATGTTTCAGGTTTGTTTTTTGATTCATATATCTTTTCCTACTTTTTTAAGGAGTGAGATTTTACTTTCAATTCACATTCACTTAAATTCACAAAATTTGAATTATTTTCTTTTGCACTGTTTTATAAAATAACAACTTTATAAAGAGCAGAAAATTATATGTTACTGTTAGGGTAAAAATAAGCAGGGGCGTAGCAATTGCAGTATCAGTCGTATCAATGATACGGGGCACCCAAGTTATAGAGTTCTCAACATGTGTAATATTTCGACACTTTCCAATAAGTTTTATTACTGCGAGCATTTTTATTTATTTTACAAAAGAGGGGTTCCAAAGAATTTTGATACAGGTCCTACTCAAAATTATCTCAGACAGGGCAAATGAGCATTACTTTTCTGTTTTTTATATTTTTGTGAGCCTTATTTTTTACAATTGAATTATCTTTCATTTTGAAGAATGAGAAGAATTATAGAGTGAATTCTAGTTTTCTTTAAAACATACTTTATTACAAATAAATCAATGAGAAGAGATAATTTAAAACATTCAAATAACTTTTAATCAACTACTGTAACATGAGTTACTCTCATGCTAATATAAGTTAAATCAGGGGAAATTGCAACATTTAAGGATTTTTCGATTAGTGCATTGAAAATTGAAATGGCAAGACCATAAAAAATACTCCATATTTTTAATATTTAATTGGCTATGTATACAAGTTAATCCTCTTTTTAGTATGAAAATAAATAAGAAAAATTTCATGTTCAAGAACTTTAATTTAATTTCTGGCATGTTCCCCATATATGAGGAAAGATCCCACCAGTCATGGGAGTAAAACGCAATAACACCACAGTAAATAAAAAAAAATAAAAAAATATTACAAAATTAATATGAAGTCACAAATCACTATAGGAAATTTTTTTTAATTCTTTCATAATTATCTTGTGACGGGTCTATCCGCGTTAATTTCCAAACTAATCCTCTTGGGTAACTTTGGGGCCAGCATTTATTCTATTTCACAGCCTCTTCGGGAAAAACACGAGATAGTTATATGCTAATTAGTTCGACTATATAAAGTCTAGATTTACGTAAGGAGAGAAGCCAAAGTAAGTATCGTCTACGGATCACTTTAACAAGCTTTACGCGTATTTGATAGTATTATAGCAAAGTATTAGATTAATCATTAAAGGAATCAAATTAAGTACTGACCTGAGGTTAGCAAGAGTTCGTCTCCTTGTCAATTCTGATAGCTGAGATTACTTAGACGGGAATATTAGGGTTGAATGTTAGATTTGAGTATCAGGATTAATCTAGGTATTAGATAATCACTCCAAGGATTCCACTTATAGATTGAACTAGTGCTTGTTAATTGTGTTTGTCTGTCTACAATAAATAATTATTGTTATGGCTTTTGTTGGTGATGATATGTTTCCTTCTACACCAGGCGGGCCGGGCAATGTGAACCCAGTCCAAGATAGGACTGGGGCACGACAAGCTTGCTAAAAATAATAACATTACAAGTTCGAATGATAACCTGCACAGCATTTCACTCGGTGGAAATGATTATCATTGCAATCTTCGTGAACTGATTCCAGTCACATTTTTGTTGCATTCGATGATGTTGCATTCGATGCACCGAATCCAGTCACAATTGGGACCTTTTTTAGCATAAAAGTGTACCCTTCATAC
>BMAO01031130.1:0-19050 GCA_019973975.1 Trichonephila clavata | reverse complement strand
TAACTTAGAAGTAATGAGAGGTAATGCTTGTTTTTTATTGTTACTGTTTTACTGCATTTGGGAAATGTATAGTTAGTTCTTTTTGAATCAACCTGCATTCAAATCCTTTTAATGAAAGAAAGGTTTCCTATTGATATACAATTTAAGAGAACGCTGGTTGAAGCAGTGATTTGTGAAGATCGATACAAATAAACGCATAATAAAGTAGAAAAAAAAATAATAAAGTAGAAATATTTCTTTCCGTCAGATTAACTTTGCTGTACTTAAAACAAGATAACAAAAAGACACATACGTTGTTGTGTTCGCTCATAATGTTTTACAGTAGAACTGATCCTAAGTTTCCTTACAATTTTATACTATGCATAAATACATACCATAAACAAGGGCAATAAATATATAGCAAATAAATATACCCAAGCAAATTATATAACAAGCATTTTATACAGCAAATAAATAGATCCAAGAAAAAAAATTAAGAGAGGCTAATCTTGTCTCTATGTTTTAATTTCTTATCTGCTTTAACATATTAGAAAATAGAACATAATTAAGCTTTGCAAGGGGTAGAAAAATTTGCGAATTCAAAATATCGTTAATATTTAGATGTTTAATTTATTTATTCTTTTCACAGTAAGTGAAATTTGTTAACTTAATATCTGAGATACATACTGGTTTCCTGTATCGGAAGCAAGATTCGAACACAGTCAACTTCTCTCTTGGTTGCTTTTACTGTTTGATTGGTAATGTGCCCGGATTTCGACCTCAACACTTGACTGCGGTTTAGAGTTATGAGGTCCGTTGTCAATTATCTCCACGTTGTTTCAGAAATGAACATTAATATATATAAACAGTTTATCTAATACGCAGTAGAATTATATCTCTCTTAATTTAAATCTACTTACTTTAAACTTTTTCGAAATCTCATCAGGTAATATTTATTGAAAATCAATTTTTACTGTAGAAAAAGCAAATCCATGTGTCAGATATTCTTATTTAAAAAAAAAACACGCATATATCAACATTTTGTTGCATAGCCTATTTTTTTCATAATCAAAATAAACAGTAGCATTATCGCAAAGTTTTGTTATTTAAAAACATCCAAATATATAAAACTGCCTTCTAAATCAATTTATCTTGACTTGTGTGCATACATTTAAAATTAAAAGACCCCCCATAAATACAAAGCACGGAAAGTTACAAGAACCAGGCGAAACTTTCCTAAATGTAAACATTTATTTCACAAAAGCGTTATGTTTCTCCAGAAGGAGATAAATATTCGAATCTTCTGAAAAATAACTCTGTGAATAGAGCATTTTAATGTACTTCTGTCACAAGCAGGCTTCATTTTATTATCTCTCCTTGGAAGACAACACTCGGCCGAGCAACAGCTCTTCTTAAAGATACACATTTAAGCGAACTTTGACAGGCTACACGCAGACGATTTTCTTTCAAAACGCCTCCCCGAGCATTTTTCATTCTATTTCGTTCCTCCACCCCCCTAGGAAGAATAGAGGAAAACATTTCAGCAAACAAAACTAAATGATACCGCGGTCTCACAAAGACGTTGAAAGTTCTCAGTCAAAGGAGTCACCGTATGAATTCGAATAAAAGGGTTTTCCAAAGAATAAATGAGTGTGTTTTTGCAGACGACTTGGCGCAGCGCCATCTTGCGGGATGTATTTGTTCTAGAAGAAAAGAAAATGGAAAATCTAGTCCCCATGCAGAGTAATGTCGGTGAAGAGCAACATTTTAAAAGTCGGTCGGAAATAAAGATAAAGTAAAGCTGCATGTTGTGTTACGAGTTGAGAGAAGAGTGGGCTTGGGGAGAATATGTTTATTTTGAATTCTAGTTCGACAAAGGAAGAAAGGGGGGAAAATTCTGTTTTTTCCTTCATTTTAAAATTGTTGAGGAGCTCTCCTGTATCTTTCTTGAGGCTGGTGTCAAAAAACCCGGAGAGTTGTCGAATGTTTTGGCGATTCTGAGTTGGAAATATTTACTTTTCACTGCTGTCTTCCCAATAGATAAACACAAAAGTTGAAATAAATGTTAGGAGCACATTCGAAGGTTTTATACGTGCCATTTTCGCACGATGTGTAAAAAAGAATAGAGTCAAAATATTATTATTTTACTTATTTTCTTTTCATTTTGTAGATTATTAGAGAAGTTGAAAAAAAAACTCTTTTGACATGAATTGTTTCCCATTTAACTTTTTTTTCAGATATTTTTTTTCATTAAATTGAAAACATAATGTGATTTAAAATACTGCTAATTTGAAATCGATCCATTTATAAAGGGGCCATTTCATTTATTAAACTACCTTAAAATCCGGCTTATAACGCGCACTTTTAACTCAAAATGTAAGATCGAAATGTAAGGGTGAGCGTTATACGCCGGGTTTGAAAATCTCCTTGAAAAATAAACAAAATGGTAAGTATAAAAATAATTAGACTTCTGCATAGATCGGGAACACTGTTTATTTAAAAGTAATGAAATACTTCTAAACTTAAAGGGTTGTAGTTCTATATACTATTTTTTCAAATGTCTGGGATAATACCTTGAATAAATGACTTCAAAATACAATAGCATTGCACTTGTACATAATTCAGGTTCCTTCGTAAAAAAAAAGAGGTTAGCCGTTATACGGTGAATGTACCAAAAAACTAAATAAATGCAGCTTGAAAACATAGGTGCTCATTATATGCCGGAATTTACGGTATGTATAATTATATTTACAAAAAGCACGGGCCGTGGGTAGCCTAGTGGTTAGAGCATCGGACGGCAGACTGGCAGGCCTGGGCTCGATGCCCGATGCCACCAAATACTCGCCGAGGACAAACGGAGCACATGTTCGTTAAATCTGTGGGTCCGAATGGTGTCACCATCTATCGAGAGCAAAATTGTGCTGTCACCTTCATGGGCTCACAGCTTAGGCTAACGACAGACGTATCTCTAGCCCGCTGCCATGATGAATTTCATGGGCCTCTATCTGACTACGTCAGACAGGTGGCACAAGCAACAACAACAGCAAAAAGCACATTTCCAAAACAAAAATTATTTATTAACTTGTCAATCTTCACAGATAAAATTCTTGAATCCTCCAATAAATTTTAAAATGAAAGTTTATATTAATAATTTATTAATATTTATATATATTAAATAACTTGAGATAGTACATCCCCGAAATAAGTAATTTAACCCTCTGCTAGTTTTTAAACCTGGCAGAGCGTAACACATCTATATAAAAGAATAAAATGCGACTTACTCACTCATCACGTGATCTCCGGAAATGTTTGACCTGTTGACATGAAATTTGGCAGGTATGTTTCTTTTGTTGAGTAGAGATCCGCTAAGAATGGGTTCGTGGAAATCGACTCAAAAGGGCGGTTTGTCGGGGCATTTTGACAAAAAATCTCATTTTTAAGTGTTGCTGCCATGTTTCCTGTGTTAAGTAGAGATTTACAAAGAACGAATCTTGAGGAAATCAACTCTCAAGGTTTATTATAGATTTAAAGAAACCTTTTCGTTTTTGAACTATTAAGTCCTACAGATCTAAAATTTATCAAACATGGGTCTTTTATTGAGTAGACATCTGCTCAACACGATTTTAACGGGAATCGACTTTATAGGAAGTTGGGGTTCCGGGGAGTTTCGAATCCCTCGTTTTCGAATTATGGTGCCTACAGATTAGAAATTCAACAATCATGCTTCTTATATTGAGTCAAGATCCGCTAAGAACGAGTTTTTAGAGGAATCGTATGTCAAGACCGGCTGTGGAGAGAGGGGAGGTTTGAAGGCATATTAAACAAAAAAATTCCCTTTTCGAATTTTTGTCAACAGACATGGAAATATTGAACATATAATTCTTATGATGAGTAGAGATTCGCTAAAAATATGTTTCTTGTAAGCGATTATAAAACGAAGTTGAGGGTATTAGGGGGGGGGGGTAATATGAACTTTAAAAAATGCCGTTTTTGAATTATTAGACAGACTTACAAACCTGAAATTCGACATGTTTGTTTCTTTTGTTAAGTAGAGATCTGTTAATAAGAAGTATTGCAGAAATTGACTTCCAAAGGGGTTAAAGGGTCGTACATCATTAAATACTTTGCAAAATGGGTGGGTAGCGATTACTACATGTACATTGTGTACTATGTTATGTATGAAAATATTGCAAGGGTTTCTCATGCTGTTTTAAATGTAATCGTGACCTAAATAATACATTCAAATATTGACGATAAATAGATATATTTTGAAAATGGCACATTACACGAATATAAAAAAAACTATTCTCAAAATATATTGCAGCCAAAAAAAAAAAAAACGATGCTTAGAATGAACACTAAAACGTCATATTCTATACAAGAAGTTTCCGCTTTTTTTAAGCAATGCAGAATATTCAAAAAGGACATGATTTTAATCTTTACTCGCCAAATCAGCAGATTCTGTGGTTGAAGCAGTAATGCGTCAAATCAGCAAAAACAATTGGATGATTTGACAATCTTTTGAAAAATAGGGTTGAAGTTGAGATCGTACTCTGTTATATGAACAAAATTGAGAATCAAACGATGTCTTAAAGGGTTCAGAACCGTAATGTACCAAAAGAAATTCTTGTGTGTATAATTTTTTTCCTAATGCCCTGCATATTAGCGACTAAGCCTTTGGTAGACACATCAAGTCCAAAAATGTGAGAGTCATTTTAGTGGTGGCTCTCGTTACCAAATTTGGACGCTTGAAATAAGTTCCTTCAAGCTCTTGTCGAATGCTAAAATTTGCCGCTATTTAATTTCAATGAGAGTTAAATGGATATTTGTGTGTATAAATATATATGTGTGTGTTCATTTAAGTTTTCTCTCGAGAAAATTTACTTAATTCATAATGGTTTTGAGCCCTCCAAGGCTTAGCGTGATGACTAATTTTTACTTTACACGCCTAACGGAAAATAACCATAAATTTATTTCCTGAAAGTAATTTGTTGTTTTTAGATTTGTTCAGTACATTTTAAGAAAAATATGCTAAAATTAAGAAGGAAAAGAAATTATTATTACTAAAGTGGGAAAAAATTGGCAAAAAATTATAAAAAATAACATAAATGCTGCCCATTCTGTACCAAAAACTTATGAACAAATTTTCAATTTTTCAGTTCTGATGTGTTACTATGTTATTCATTTTTAAATGACCTTTAGAATAAGAGATATGTTAATTTTTACAAAACCTAGAGCACTTTATCTCAGTTATTATATGAAATTGCTTTAAAAAAAAACAGTGATTATATTCACATAAGAGACTGTACATCTTGTAATAAAACAGTTATTGATAAATCTGAAGATTAAAACGCTTCTACTATTATTCAAAACACGAACAAAAATTTCAGTTTTTATTTTCAAAACTGTTTTAGCAATTCCTAGCGCCCGTTTGAGTATTTTCAAAAATACACATTTCGCGTGAAACGCTTTTTAAAGTGTGACATCTTGCTTAAAGTAATGGCATCTGCTTTTAAGAAAACACTTATGGTTTTTATTCTAGTGAATGGAAAATGATGAACGGTATTTTTATAAAGCTAATAAGATGGCCTATCAAATAAAATGATAAGAAAATTGTCAGTTTTTGGTAAAATTCACAATTTTAGGGTAGTCGAATACCTTAAGTAGTAGAAACTGAAAAAATCGCTTCGGCTTACAATTTTGTATTTGTGTTATCCAAGATTTTATTAACATTTTTTTTTCTATAATAATATTCTGTTTTAGTCTCCGACCCCAACTAAAAATAATTTATACGTATTTATGTACGAAATTATGCTTGCCATACGTGATTATCATTCTGTTCCACTTATAGCGCAAACTCGGGGTATTACTGTATTTTTCCTTGTATTTCTTTAAAAGAAATTTTTTATTATCCAATGGGCTGCATTTTGGCAGCTAAGCCGTTGCAGACATGGCAAGTCCCCAAGTGTGAGAGCCGTCATTTGAATGTTCTTTGTTATTGAATGAGTTATTATGATTATATAGGGATTTTCATCATAAGTGCTTTGAACTCCGAAATGCAGATTGAATTGTACGTTGAAATCATGCTTCAACAAAGGCTTTTATGAATAAACTAACCTAAAAAATAATATTTTTAAATTCCTCTAATGATGGGTATGGTGGGGAAATCAGCGATGGAAGCTCAGACTGAATCAAAGTCCACCCATAATAGCATTAGTTCAATATTATTTTAGAATAAATTAAATCTAACCTGAAATATAGATCTCAGATTTACATTTATACGAATAAAAACAATACTATATGTATGCTATAAATTATACAGCTGCTTTATAGTGCACAGAAAATATGCGGCATTTAACTAATAACTTAACTATTTCAATTGTGTGGGTGATTGAATATTAACTATTAAATAAAGTATAGAGAAAACATAAAAGACACCCACGCGAATGTTAGATAAAAACATTCTTTAGAAACACAATAGAATGTGTGTCAAAGAATCCAAACAACGAAAATCTTCGAAAGATATCAAAAAAGAAGATAATTAAATGCGTGATAATATTTTTCTGCTTTTTTCCTCTCTTTCAACTCACCAAGCGAGAAATTTCTCCAAAATTTTTTATGAAAATCCCTTTTTGTTTTTCCTTTACTGAAGAATGTAAAGAATGTATTGTTTTTTTAATACTGCATTAAACATATTTGAGTAAAGAGTGCAAAAAAAATATATAAACTTTTATTCCTCGCTTTTGTCAACAGTTTTAATTGCATTGTCAATTTCTTTTTCAAAATAAGTCTTGGGTTTTGAACTCCAACACTTTCAATGATTTTTTTTTCTCAATGTTTTGTTTCAATTTTGTAAACAATGTTTCCTATTTCGTTCATTCTTTTGGAATATATATATATATATATATATGTTTTTACTGTCAAGCAATTTTTTTTATGCATTAAATGCTATAAAATGCTGTTTCTATAATATGATTTTTCTCATTAATTTTGTCTTTTTTTAAAATTTAATAATTGCTTAAGGTAAGAGTTTCAAGTAAAAAAAGACAAAGACAAGGTTGAGAAAGAAAATATGTTTAGCGTCTTTTATTTTAATAAAAATAAAAATAAAAAAACTTCATAATTTTGCCTTAATATTTGTTTATATGATAAAAGTAATTTAGTGTAAAGATTATTATAAAATTGGTCTTTTTGAACCTTTTTAAAAGATGAGGAAATATTTGAACGCTATTTTTCTTAAAAAACACTTTGATGTAATGGATTAGGAAGTTTCCACTGTTGAGTAAAACTTTATAAAAGTTAAAATTTATGCATAGAATAATAAGAAAGGAAACAAAAGAAAGCGCGTTTGTGCAAAGATCTATATAATTCAAAACAAAGTTGAGAAAAATAATGCAAATGCATACATAAATAACTTCTTCATACACATTTTGTAAGTAATGCATACTGTCATTTTATTTACACGGATTGATAGATTTCCCGAAAACTGCATGAAAACAGAAATCGCTTTTATGCGAGTTATCCTCGTCCACATTTCTTAAAGCAACCTACCAGTGTTGTTATTACCCAATTAAAAGGGACAACTTCTTAAATAAAAATATAAAATGTGTGTTTAGTAAAATTATTCAAATATACTTTACTGTTTCTATTACACATTATTGAAAACATATATACTCGCTAACCACTCACAGCATAGATAATCATACACTGTTAAATATTTTTTTAAATTATAAATAGGACAGTGTCGAAAATTTCTCGTATTTTTTAGCTGCCGCGTAAGGTGGCAAACATGTTAACCATATAGGATGGCAAACAAAGATGGCTGTTCCTTGGAAAACATGTTTGGCTCATTTTTGCCTAGAAACGTTAAAATATGAAATGTCTGGTTAAAAACCAGAATTTATTTGGTGTTGTATTTTAATACGTATATAACTGTGTGTGAGATTAACACCTATGCTGACATCCAAATTTTCAAATCCATCATCAAATTTAACGTGTATCAGCCCAACAAGGGGTGGGTGATTGGTGTTGTTAAAATTCTAATGACATTCGAATAAATTATTACCGTTCTCTAGTTCGTTGCGATCATCACTCTGCTACCGCAGCTGTATTGTACTCTTTTTTTAAACTCTCTAAATATTCTTTATGTCCTCTGTCCAAAGCGTTTAATTTCATGTATGTATCATTTTATTTTCAGTTCGACCGATCTCTGTAAAGATGGAGGGGGGTCCAAGGCCCATGTCCGCTGAGAAACCCGTGGACATCGTATGCAAGAGTGCAGGCTCGAAACCTCCCGCAGTCATTTCCTGGTGGATGGGCTCCAGTCGCCTCAAGCACAACAAGGACACCGTCTCCGCAGATGGCAATTTCACTAGCAGTGTCCTCACATTCAGACCTTCTATTGAGGACAATGGTAGACAATTGACCTGCAGGGCCGAGAACCCTCTAATCGCTGGCTCGGCTCTCGATGACACTTGGGACTTAGAGATACACTGTAAGTACCCATGTTGTATCTTATTTAAACTCACATCAAGTTTCTCCTTCAACTTCTACTTGTTTGAAGAACACTTTTCAATTATTATACAAGGTGATTCGTAAAGAAGTATACACTTTCCAGATGCTGTAAAACAGTAATAGTCAAAGATAGGCGCCACTTCAGTGAACCGTAAGGTAGATGCACTTTAAAAAAAAGTTTTTGTCTAGCCCCAGATAGAAGTAATGTAATAGTGGGCGTGTCACGTGACTAATCAGTCAAAATAGCGGTGTAATAACTTCACTCAGCTTATAAATATAAAATTTATTAAAGTGAAGATCAACTAAAACAGAACACTCGTTCCAATATCAGGTTCAGTCTCTGCATTCGTAGTAATGTCCAAAGTCCTTCGCAGAGGATTATAATTGAAGAGGCAGGGTAATCGCGGCCAGTCTTTTGCTATCGCTGGATCGCTGAAGAGATCATTCGCTGAATCGTTCAAGCTGGATCTTTAGAGAGGCCTCCAATCGGTTCTCCCGTCCGATCTCTCTTCAAAATCTTACGCCGCGCCTTTTAAAGACCAGGTTGCTCTCGGTCACTCTTTTCGGCTCCCTTTGTCCCTTGTCTGTCGGCTTCTCCAACGTGGGAAAATTCCTGGTCCAAATGTTGGGTGCTGAACTGACGCCCCACCGTCGCCAAGGATGCGTGGGAACGGAAATTCCACACAGGCCGGGGATCATGTCCACTCTCGGACTATGAGAAAAGGGTCGTGGGAACAGAGTTCACAGCCCATTATGGCCACCTTTTCCCAAACAATTAGGGAAAAGAGCGCGGCTACATCACAGCTTAGCCCATTAGGGCCACTTCTTCCCAGCAATTAAGGAAAAGAGCGCGACTACATCACAGCTTCCTCCTTCCTTCAAGTGTCCATTTCATGGGACACTAGGAAATAATAGAACGTCACAGGCATAACTGCAGGAGGTCGCGCATTCAGTGAGATAACCCAGGGCAGCGTAATTAATACGAATACACAAAGCTTAACTAAAAATAAAAACTAAATCATTAACCTCCGAGAATTTTTCTCGGTTAACTTCCCAAAAAATTAAAAAGAAGTTTGCATACCAAGAGGCTCAAAAGATTTGATACCCAACAATATACATTTTACACATGCAACACAAACATACTCTCACACACACACACACACACACAAAAAACAAATTAAAAGAAGGAAACTACTATAATTTTACAGTACTATAATTTCGTTCCGCCTTTGAAATTTTTTTCTCTTAGGTCTGAAACAGGGTGTTCCTCTCCGTATGTTCCCTGCGGCAAAACCACTTCTGCTCCCAACTCTACGCAAAGGGCTTTTAAGACGCATTTTGTAGTTCTAGGAACCCTTCCTACTGTGTAACACTGCGGGTGCCTGACAGATGAATTGACCACCCGTATTCCGAACTCGTTAAAAAAGGTCGCGTTCAGCTCGCTCGTGAATGAAGTGCCGAGAGCTGATTGAATCGTCTTTGGGAAACCTATTCTTGAGAAAATCACCAAAAGGGCATCTTTTACCCTCACGGGACGAAATGCTTTCAACTGAGATCGCTTCAGGATACTTGGAAGTTACACATATAGCAGTAATCTGGTATCGGTTTCTTTTTGTGGAAAAAGAGAGTGGCCTTACCGCGTCTATTTTGATTCTAGGAAAGACCTCCCCGATAATCGGAACTAATTTTAGTGGGGCTTTTACTTTAACACGAGGTTTACCCACCCGCTGACAAGCGTCACAAGTTTTGACAAAATCCTCCACATCTTTGTAAATATTTGGCAAAAAAATAACACAAAACTCTATCTTTTGTTTTTGTGACACCCAGATGTCCTCCAATTACATCGTGGTTCCACCGGTTAATCTCGAGCCTGAATTTCAAAGGCACACACAATTGTCGTATTTCGTCCCCACTTTTGGTTCTAGTAACCCTAACCAATTTTCCTTTCATTATTTGAAACTCCCCATCTACGCCTGATCTAGCTTTTTCCCACAACACCTGGAGATCCGGGCACTTCTCTTGTTCTGATCGGAAGTCGGAACTAGTTACATTGGCTAGACAAACTTCCTTCATCCCATCAAACTGAGGAATTTCTAACATTTCCTCTTCATGTGTTTCGGAAGGGGGAATTTGATCTGCGTTTTCTGTCAGAGAGCTGTTCGTCGTGGGCAAATTTGTACCTATTTCTTTACTGGCGCTTCGAGTCACAACCGCGTTTATCACTTGCACACCCTTCTCACTTGACTCAATAAGATCCGCAGTACGATTTCCCAATAAATAAGGTTCGTCCGCACTGCTATTAGATTTGATTGCTGCCTTCGTGTAAAATTTCTCCTTTAGTTTTAATTTTTATTTTCGCGAGCGGCAGGCAGTGACATACGTCATCCAACGGGCTTTTGAGCCACACATATTCTCCCAAAAGGTCGTTTTCGTTGATCCAACTGCGTGCGCACACATCTATGGAGGCACCGGAGTCTCTTAGACACACACGCTCTACGCCATTTATTTCTAATTTAATTTTAAATTTTTCAAAAGGGTCCTCATTCCAGGAGTTTACAATTAAGTTCGACACCGTTTCATAATTGTTTTTTGTAAGCCTAGGGCAAGAGGGTTTTATGTGACCAACTTCGTTGCAAAAATAACAGATGATGGGTTTTTTCCTTTCGAATGGTCTTTCCCATTCTCTTTGATTATCTCCCTTAATTTGAGAATTTTCCTGAAATCCATCATTTCTAAGTGATCCTTATTTGGAACGTTAACATGTTTGCTTTTCTCGCTAATCTGATTAACCCTATTACTCACGAAAGGTTGCCTCTCGAATTGCTTACGCTCCCCTGCTTTTATTGTATTCTGTTTCCTATGCACTTTTTTTACTGCTTCAAAATGATCTAACTTTTCTGCTAGATCAGTAGCGTTTTTAACAGCGTCCCACGAATCGATAAAGTTATCCACTAATTCGATGGGGCTCTCTTTTTTAATTGCTCGGTCACTAATAATTCTTTTAACCCACTTATAGATCTTCTATTTCCATCCCGGCTAACCAATTTTCTAAATAAGACCTTAAATCAAAAACCAAGTCTGACCATAAAGTGCCTGATCTCCGCTGATGCGATTCAAATCTATCTCTAAGCGCTACGGGAGTTAGCTGGAATCTATTCAAAAGTAATTTTTTAATGTGAGGATAATCGTCTCCTCTTTCAGGTGGTTCTTTTGCCACCAATTCAGTCGATTCCACAGGAAGCAAAGTAATAAGCTGTGAAACCCACCTATCTTCTGCTACTTTTTTTTTTGGCTTGCCTCTCGAAAATTTCAAAAAACAGATTAATATCTGCATTTTTGGCATCAAATTTAGGCACCAAGTCTTTTAAATTAACACGTCTATTTACCATTTGCCCTTTTAAGTCGGCAGACGAAACACTAACCGTATCAGTAGCATTAGACAATCTTAAACGTTCTAGCTCATATTCCCTAATTTGTCTCCGCTCCTCAAACTCTTTTCCTCTTTTTCTTTCACTTCTCTAACCTTATTTTCCTCTAAAACTCCCTCCAACACCGCTTTGATGGTTTCCATATCGTAATTCTCATTTTGTAAAATTTTATCCTTAATTTCTACCTTTCTCAGATCATGATGAGCTTCTACCCCTAATTCCCTCGCTATATCTAATAGGTCACCTTTTCGCAGCTTTAAAAGGAAAGCCATGATGAAAAATACACACTATAACCAACTAAATCAGAGTACTACACTAAATGAAGAAAATACACATATATCAAAACCAATAAACTCTTAATAACACCACTAAGTCTAAAATCAATATGCAAGATTTACAATTTGCCAAACAATAATATTACGCAAAATGCAGAAAATATACTCATATATCAAAACCAATAAACTCTTACTAACACCACTAAGTATAAAATCAATATGCAAAATTGATAAGATGCTAAACAATAATACTACACTAAATGCAGAAAATACTCATATACCCAAAACAAGTATAATCCTAAAAAACACCACTAAATTGGTCTAAAATAAATACGCAAACTTGACAATTGTGCTTTAAACTACAACTGTACTCAACTATCAATAACATAAATAAAAACACATTTCTACGATTCTGATCCCGAAAACCAAACTAACATAATAAATTTTAAAAAAAAAACACTTTCACACAAACAACTCTTTTAGACTCTTGGTAGTCAAATGAATTAGCGCGAGTACAAAAAACAATTTAATTTCCAAACAGTACTAAACTAATAAATAACTACTGCCCCGAGCATAATCTCAAAGAAAGGGACTATATAACCTCTTTTTCCTCTTCTCGATGGGGTTCCGTCTTTTGTGATTGATCTTGGGCCGACTACTTCACTTGTCGTCTAAGGAACTTCTTTTCGTAGTTGACAATGGGAAGCTCAACCTCTTGATCTTTGACAACTGTTCCTTTTTGTAGTTGAAACTGCGGCACTTCACTAGTACAAAACTGGATTCAGTCTTCAGATCGTAACTTGACTTGTCACACACAAAAGTCCTTGAGAAAATTTCTCTCCTCACTGGGCGAGTCGCTTCTCTCTCCAAAACGTTCAATTTTCGAACATGGGCAGAAACGTGCGTTCTAGCACTTATTCCATTTAAATGCGACCGCTGCCACCAGATATTTATATATTATAAGCTGTAATGACTTAACTCAGCTTATAAATATAAAATTTATTAAAGTGAAGATCAACTAAAACAGAACACTCGTTCCAATATCAGGTTCAGTCTCTGCATTCGTAGTAATGTCCAAAGTCCTTCGCAGAGGATTATAATTGAAGAGGCAGGGTAATCGCGGCCAGTCTTTTGCTATCGCTGGATCGCTGAAGAGATCATTCGCTGAATCGTTCAAGCTGGATCTTTAGAGAGGCCTCCAATCGGTTCTCCCGTCCGATCTCTCTTCAAAATCTTACGCCGCGCCTTTTAAAGACCAGGTTGCTCTCGGTCACTCTTTTCGGCTCCCTTTGTCCCTTGTCTGTCGGCTTCTCCAACGTGGGAAAATTCCTGGCCCAAATGTTGGGTGCTGAACTGACGCCCCACCGTCGCCAAGGATGCGTGGGAACGGAAATTGCCGCGTGGGAATTCATGTCCACTCTCGGACTATGAGAAAAGGGTCGTGGGAACAGAGTTCACAGCCCATTATGGCCACCTTTTCCCAAACAATTAGGGAAAAGAGCGCGGCTACATCACAGCTTAGCCCATTAGGGCCACTTCTTCCCAGCAATTAAGGAAAAGAGCGCGACTACATCACAGCGGTATCTGCAATACAGAAAAATTTTGGGTTCCATTTAGCAAAATGGAATGTGCAAATGCTGTGCAGCGGCATTTTTTATCACGATACTAAAAGGAAAATCTCCGACTAGAAAATGTATCTATGAATAGTATGAAAAATAAAAGAACTACTAGATGTCAGTATAAAAGTAAAAGTCCTTATCGCAACCTATTGGCGTCATTATACGAAACGAAGCACGTGGTTGTCAATTCAGCGCATACGACACGTGCTAAATTGGGGTTGGCAACTTGGCGAGTTATCTTGAACGTCGGTGACTGTTGCGATAATATGTAAGTACCATCCTGGACGATGCTGAAACAGTGCATCGCCGCCGCTATCGATCTAGTTGGTACTTTAACACGCATCGCAGTGGAAATAAATTACGGCTCGATGTATCCCTGTGATTAAGGGTTCATAAGTTAAATTAAAAAAACTTAAAATAGCCTATGTAATTCTACTACAGGTGAAAAGCAATGTTTTACATTGTTCTTGATTTGTAGTGTATTGAAACCGTATGCTTCTTTAGAAATCATTCTGTATAACACTTTCTGGAAATGGCCGTGACTTAGGGAGTAGCCGAGTAGAGAAAAGAAGTTATTCACGTAATTTAAACATCCGTGGAATTGCTTTTTTATATCCATTCTCTCAAGAAAATTTCGAAAAAAAGAGAGATGAATCCCCACTTTTTCTCAGATAGGGTATTAAAACAGAAAGACTAGTAGGAATCTTTTAGTCGTGTTGTAAAATGAAAGGAAGGCAATAGAACTTGTGTATGTGGTTTTAGGGAAAACTTGCACCAGCCAGTCGTTGAGTTAGGTACGTATAAGTTATTAGGATATTCTTTTTCTCGAAAAGTAAAACCTGTATGACGCAAGTTCCAATCTCTTAGAAGAGAAAAATTAAGTGAGACTGTCGTTAAAAAGAATTAAATTCTTCTTTAAGATTTTAAGGGGGTAGGTTCATGAAACAGGATCTGTATCTCACAAATGTTAAAAATAGGTATTTTTAAGAACATTTATAAACATTCTATTGAATAAAAATCTCCAATTTTTTTACTGAATATTCTTTGAACTATATAATACATACTTTAATCAGAGATTTTATAGATAGGATATCTAGTTGGTTGTTTTTTTTTAAAATATTTTTTGCAAAAATCTGTTTTTTCCCAAAAAATAGTGAATTTTCATGATGTTTAATGCTATAAATTAAGTCAGAATATTGTTTTGAAAAAATCCTCGATTTTAGTATGTATTAGAGTGTAATTATTAATTATGCAAAGTTATAAGCTGTTAAATAAAGTAGTTTAGGAACAAATGTTCCTTATATGGTAAAAATGTTAGTTTTGAGAAAATGAATTTTAGTAATGATTTAGTAGACTTTGACAGTGGTAAAACATTTTCAAAAACTATTAAAAATACCTCTACTGCACGTAGAATAATAATTTTTGCACCATTAGAAGCGTAGAAGTTCATATTTTATTAAAATAGGAAAGGTGAAAAATGTGTTTGGGACTGAATTTCATGAACTACCTCCTTAAATATGAAAACGAATAAAATTAGAATTTTTAAATTATTTTAAGTGAATGTATAGCATACACACATACACATGCAGTGAAAAGTTATCTGAATACTAAAGTTCAAACCTGATTATTGTAATTTTTGAAGCAATAAAGAGATGAATGCTGCAGTATTATAAACATTGCTGTTGGAGGATTACGTTCCAAAAAAGTGCAGTTTGACCAAGCTATGGCTTTCTGCTTATAATTTTGAATCATATGGAATATACTTGATTTTGAAGTTCTAAATCTATTATTAATAGAATGGGACATACCTAAGGAACATTAAAAATGTTTAGATCATCGTCGAAGAATATTAAACAATTATTGTGCTGGATTCAGTGATTTAAATACAAATTGTGGAAGCTTGAAACATTAAGGCTAATTAGTAGCTTTATGTATAAGTATGGAAGTTATTTTTACCAAAATAATTATAAACTAGAAGTATTAAGTACATCTAAAATTATATGAATAATATTTATAATAATTTTTACATATTTTTACTGCTAAAACTTTACACCAGAATTATTTCTTTTTTATGTATTATTCTTAAAAGATATGCTGCCACCGTCTGTGATTTGAAATTGGAATCATTTAAATGTAGCAGAATCTCATGGAACTATGAACACATATATTCTATTTACGAAAAAAAAAATGCTAATATAAAAATAACAATTTTATTCCACGGAGTTCAGTATTTTTTTATACAGATTACTATAAATAAAATTAATTCGGTACCTTTATCAAAACAGTACCTGCATAATATTTTTTGAATTTTTTTTTTCTTGAAATGTGTCAAATTAAGAAAAGGTTACGTTAGATGTAATTTATAACAATATTTCTCAGAATTATATTACTTTTCCACTCATGACCAATTTCTCTTTTCCTAAATGCCAGAAACAATTTATGTAGAGATAAGATATACTAGAAAGAAAGATTAGAGATAATAAAAAAATTATACAATCTTTTAAATGTAGATTTTACTATCTTTGTAATCAGTATGATCAGTTTGATTGTTTCTCTGGATCATACAGATTAAAGTACTTTCTACAAAAAAAAATTCATTTGGCTTGCAATGCTTACACTTTCGAAAAAAGTTTAATATAATACATACAGTCAGACCCCAATTTAACAAATTCATCGGAATAGAAAGTTTTGTTCATTGATTCGGGGTTATTCGTTACATCGGGTTCCAAACAAAATCTAATTGTTTTGCTTTTAACATTTGAAAGTTTTATCATAAGCATATACATAAAAAATATCCACAAACATTAATTACACGCTTTTTATTCAACTGCTAAAAATGCTATTAGTAAGTTATTATTCACTAGTTAATTGGAAACTATAATATACTGACTCATGTTTGGCACATTTTTGGTTCATGACTCTCGAAAGAGTTCTTTTTTGACTTGCTGCAGAGAAGAAAATTCTGCGTCCATTACATCCTGCTACATGAGGTATGTTTTCACAGTTTCCAAACAATGTAAGGCAGTAGGAAATAAAAGTTTTGATAGGAGTTTCATTTTTAATTTCTGCATCAGAATCACTATCGACTCTGACGAATCAATTTACTCAATTCAGTTGCACAGTCCGTCATCAAATGTAACATAATCATAAATGAATAATACATTTTGAAATAAAAAAAAATTCAGCTGTTGAAGTAATTCGTTAGTTCGTGGTTTATTACTCGTTGCATAGTAGGTTTTTTTTCTTTCATTTTAATCAGGGAAATAACAAAACTACTTAAATAAAGGTTCGGTAAATTGGTGTCTAACTGTAGAAATATCATATTCTGTCGGTGAAAAAATTGTCTGAAATAATTATTTAGAAAACATTTACATAAGTGGTTCTAAATATAAACAATATCAATAAAATATAAGCAATTAAAATACAGTGGAACATGTTTAATGCAAAAACGCTTAAGCCGAAACATCGGTTAGCGTGAAATAACACAATGGTTTTGACAAAGAATTATGTATTTACATGCATTTTTGTTTAACACGAAACAAAAATCGCTTAAGACGTAAAGATTTTCCTTCTGGGAATGAACAAAATATAAAAAGCACCAGACTCTCAGGCAAGACTTAAGAAAAGTGTGAAATGAAAAAGAGGTCGTTTCACATGTTTCGTAGAAAGAAGGCTAACTTGTCCTTAAAATACCCTCAAAATAGCCAGTGATTTAAGCCAGATTTGCTTATCTAAGAGTTATTTTCACCCTGCACCCCTACAAAAGTCACACTAAAGCATCTCACCTCTCAACAGTTGTCTTTGAAATTTGGTGACGAGTATATCACAGTGTGAATAAAAATCAGTAAGTTTATTTCACTATTTTTTTATCCTTTTTTATTATTTTAGAAGAATTTCTTACGAGCACAATGGCAAAAAAATCAGGGGTAAAACAAACTTCTATTTCGCTTAAAATGGAGATGGAGATTCTTATGGCTGTTGATCAAAAACAGAAGACGAAACCAGAAATCTGTTAATATATTGGTATTGTTAACTCTGTCAACAATAATTGACAAAAATAGAGCAAATCGTGTAAAGGTTTGAACTGTTTTTTTCTAAATACATGTATATACACATTTCTCTATGTAAATAAAATGGACTCTAATCAACTTAGTTATCTTTCAGCCCCCTCAATTTCATGCTAAGCGATTTTTACTGTATTATACCCAAAACCTGAGCTATAGTGTCATCAACCTTAACTACAGAGGCCTGTTAAAATAGCTATGACCTTCTGAAAGCAGCTTGAACTCCCATTAGAAATGCGTGCTCAATAATTAGTTCCTTAATAATCGGAATACATGTTGAAACAGGTTTAGTATAACTAACCATTATACTGAACTGCATTTAGCCAATAGTATTATGAATCATTAATGCATGCGATATATGTACAGGTATATATATCCAAATTATAAAAATATGGACTTATATTTTCTTACTACTTTTCAATCGGATTAAGAATCAAAACTGTTACTGTGTGTGTGTGTATTTCTTTAATTTATCTTTTTTCTGTTGCACTTATATCAGTTTTTTTCTACAATTAGCAATAATAATAATAATAAAGAAATTCAAATGAATTAGATTGTTAGTTACAAAGGAAAAAGGGCATAAAATAGGAAAAATTAAATATAATATTAAAAGTAACATAAGTTAACCAAAATAACACTAACTATTCGACAGATTAAAATAGGTATACTTACCTTCACTAATCTGAATTGCTTCCAAAATTAAACCATTAACGAAATGAAATGAATCAAAGTATTTCCCACCAGGCAATACAGTAGAGCATCGTTTTTCCGAATCAATTGGGACGGGCACCATTCGGATACGCGATTGGTCGGATAACCGAAAATCGGATGCGATCCGTGCAGTATATGAAACCGGACACTATACGAATATTGAAAAACATCACATGCGGGAAACGTGCTTGAAGAAAAAGCAAAATAGGTGCAAAATGTCGCAATTTATCTTGATTGTGGAAAATAATCACTTACTTCGCTGTACCATTGCACACCTTCGTTTTTTTTCGCTGCAAGTTCTCTGATTCTATTGAGCAACAGTTGAGTAGGCCAGCACTCTGATTGTTGTTTGTACTACTCCATAGCTGTCTCTAACGCAGAAAAACGTGTCAGCGTTTGATGGACCCTTGCTACTTTCGTTGTTGTTGTTGTTGTACTCGTCCACAAGGCGGATTCTTCT